>JASPKZ010002179.1:0-139921 GCA_030220185.1 Diploptera punctata | reverse complement strand
TTGGTTGTTTTAAGTATAATTTTGGGAATGCGATCATCTTCCTTCTTTGAACGTGAAACATTTAAATGCTATTTTTTTTTCGTAATAGTCAATAGGGAGATTTTTCATCAAATACTAAAAATGAATTAATTGCATTCGTACCGTGTGTCCTACTCATCCCAGTCTCTGAAATTTAACTGCACTTAGTACGTATGGCTTTGCATGAAGATCATGTAACTCTGTCTTCTAGTGCAGTCTTCTCCATTCACCTCTCTGTTTAATCTCTCTTTTAGTCCAAAAAATATTCCTAATAACTTTATTATCAAACACTCGTAATCTTTTTCATATCGTAAAATGGTTTGCATCCATATAATGTAACCGGAATAGTAAGAGTTTTCTGTATTTTTAGTTTAACCCTTTTGTGGGATATTGGAATGAGAATAGTTCCTGTAATGCATAATAGCATACATTTTCCAGAGTTGAGCACATGTTTAATTCTTCCCGTATCTAATTCATATTCGTAATTACTGTTCATAAGTATTTGAATTCAGCCACTTCTTCAAAAGTTTACTCATTTTTTGTTAACTCTTCATTTCCATTAAGTTGTATAATGCAGCTCGCCCATAGCATTCATCAAATTATATATTACTTTAGCCTGAAGTAAATGAAATAAATAAACCACTTACCTTTCACGCCGTAGCGTAGTGGTTAAGGCACTGAGCTACAAGCCGGAGGGTCGAGGGTTCGAGTCCCGGTGGTGTCAGGATTTTTAAACTGACCCAAACCTTCTGGCGGCACTATGGCCCTGGGGTCGACTCAGCCTCTAACTGAAATGAGTACCAGACGCTTGTTCTGGGGTAAAGGCGGCCGTCACGCAGGGCTGACACCCCGGCTGACATCAAGTGCCGATTGTCAAGAAAAAGTGGGAGCCCTAACCTCCTACTACCCCAAGGGCTTCCTGAGGCCTGTAGTGGGATCACTTTACCTTTACTTCCTTTCGATGATCCACATATATGTTATTATAGGTTTAATTGAAGTTGAGCAGTTTTCTACATACCAGGTAACACACTTTAACCGTAGAACGCCATTTGTTATTCGAATAAAACTTTGCACGGAATAAATATAACATAACGACACTTCTAAATATGGAAAATAAATATTCAAAAGGTTTGTTATTCTTCATTGTTTCTAATATTCTGATTATCATTATTTTACATGATTTAACGGACTTTACAAATATTTTTTACTGTTAACCATAATTCAACTCGATCTAGAAATAAGTGTTAGTCCAATTTATGAATTAACTCTACAGCGTTTGGACTCGTGAGTTCAAAACTTTTCATCATTCCCTTAGTGAGCAGAATGCATTTCCAATCTTATATATCCAATTTCCTAAAACCAATCTGAATATTGCCCTCCCAAATACGTCTAGACTTCCTCTTCCTTTTCTCTGGAGGATTTTCAATAAAAAAAATTCAAATTATTTTTACTATCACCTATTGGAGCTACATTACCTACCCATCACAATTTTCTGACGATAATAACATAAAGCTATAAATAATGGAATTTGACATTTTAAAATGTAATCATTCTCCCCTATCGTCCCATATTGGATCGAAAATTCGTCTAAGGATCCTATTTTGGAATTTATAATTGAGCTCATATAATTTCTTAGGGGTTACGGCCTCCTGCCAGCTATTTTGTTTCAGTTCACTCATATGTTTCACTTTTACTTTTTCACTGTTGATTTGCACTTGTCAGCTCCTTCCACGATTCCCTTCATCTTGCTCGCCTCGAACACTGGTTCACCATCCGCTCTGTGAATGTGTCAGACCACCTAGTTCTCTGCATCTTTTGCCGATTCTGGGGTCGCAAATGGTTATCCTATAGTCATACCTGGATCTCTCCATCCTTTTCAGGAAACCACCCCACTGCCATTTGAGCCGTTCTACTGAAGCAGTCGCATATTCTCATTCTGTCTTTCTTCTAAGGTCCCCAATGCGTACCTGTCATTAATTGTCACTTGAAATACATACTCTCTCCATCTTTCGCTGACATATCTGTATTATAGACTTTATTTTTCCCGTTTAGGTGCCATAGAGTTGAACTGTTAGCACACTTTTATAAACCATTATTACTTTTAGACTCCTCCTCTGAGGTGTGTTTGAATGATAACAGCTATTCGAGACTCCAGAATTTCGTATCCCTAATTTAGAATATTTCCTACTTTTTTTCTCCCCTTAAAGCCTTATGGCCACCCCCAGATTACGATATATATATATATATATATATATATATATATATATATATTGTGTGTGTGTGTGTGTGTGTGTATAAAGACTACAAAGGAAAAACAATCGAAGTCACATATTTATCATTCTGAGTAAATTTGAAACATAAAATAAAAACCTCTTGCAATAAAAATATTATGAACATCAAATTGTATCAAACCCTTAAATAATTGCAAAATTGCAAATAGTAGTGAACAGTGACAGTTAAGAAAACACGCATAAAAAACGCGCGATTGTTTCAATACAAAGACACCGGAAATGTTTGGTTTCATACTTTAAATTTGAGAAACATTTTGGGCTGTATGAGAGCAGAAATCGGCCGCGGTGGACTAGTTGTTATGCTCCTTGACTCCGGTCCTGAGGGTCGCGGGTTCAAACCTGGCCGGGGTCGATGGGTTTTTTTAGGATGGAAAAATCCAAGGAGCAAGTCCTCCGGGAGGGACTTTAAGCCGTGGGTCTCGAGTCTGAAGATTTTCAGGCTCGTAAAACATCCTTAGGCCCATCATAGTACTACCTTGGTTTCCTAGATGTCAGTATGAGGCGGAACGCTGACCACCGACCACTCAAATGACATCTATACGAAAACAAGTGTAACTAAATTAGTATGGTTCAAATTCTTCCCTATAGGGGAAGAGCGCCTAAATCTCTGTTAAGGGAAACATGGGCTTACAAGACAGAAATGAGAGCAGAACTTTTTCAGTTCTTGTAAGACGTCATATTCTGTTTTGTTACTGGGATGGGCATCTTGTACAAATTCTCTGGCTATGAATATGATGGCTTCAAGTCTGGATGATTCATTCCTTTCTCTATGATGACGTATGTATCCCATGCACCAATATATGTTGCATGAGCACTCTTTTTATCTGTCATTTTTCACAACGTTAGTATTTTCGTCACTACTGTCAGTATTCTTGTTACACATCACCAGACTTCACATAGCTACACATTACTACCTCACAAATTAACACATTGTTGTCCCTTTTTTAAAAAAAATTCAGGTTTACAAACATTTATAACAAAAATCAGTTAGATTTCTTGTTTATGACTGGGTGGATTCTGATTGATTTATCATTCAACTGTGGGACTTTGACTGATCTTCCATTGTACACTTTGGAAAACTGCACTTAAACTGACGTGAAATATTTTCAAAGTCCTATAGAACAACAATGTGCATGCGCCAGAGTTTATAGAGCCAGCGATAACCCATCATCGAACCACATATCGATTATCATCCTCGATTACTATCGATATCGTACTAAAGTTCAAAAATCTTATGCTTGAGGGCAGCATGTCACTATGAAATTTAAATGACCAATCTTTGCAATAAATCCCCTAATCTATATTAAAAATATATTATCAATATTAAAATTACCAAACGTTTATTAAAAATGGGTGTACACTTACTTTTCACTCCCAAAACAGCGATAGAAAAATCATAGACTAAGTAATATACTCTGTGGAGAAAATAGCAGTTAGCATCACAATATTGTCCAACGGTTCATAATATTGTGATTTCCGTATTTAATTAGATACTTTGAAATTGTCTAATAATGTTATAAAACTGTTTGAAGAAGTTTAAAATATTAAAAAATGTTAGTAAATACAGACCCCTCAGGGGTCCTCATCTAGGGGATATGTGGATGGCGACCACAAGGTGCCCAAGCTGTGCAAAACATTTCTTCCACTTACTTGTGTTTCGCACTCTTTTAACTTTACTATCTAACCTCTCTTGGTTAACTCTTGTTTTTTTGACGCCGACGCTATTAGGGCATCCGAGGGCTAGGGAGTCTTTCCTTTCATCCATTTCTTCTTTCCTTTATTTTCTTTTCTTCTCCAGAAAAGCCTGACCAGAGGCTATAAAATGGCAGCCCCATCACTGGTCTTGCCTTCCTTTGGCCAGCAACCAATCGAAGGGACTATTATTATGCTTTCAAGTCTTATACGAGAATTTCCCTCAAACGCTGGAGGGAAAATTTTCTATAGGATCGTAACAGGCCTTGGCCTAATACTTGGAAGGAAGAAGAGGAAGAAGTAAATACAGAAGAAGAGCTATAATTCACAACAGTATACTGAAAAATGAAGAGTCAGTAGAAGTGCAGTTCAGCCTATACTTTACTTTGAAGCCAATTTTACGTGAAGTACACGAATGGAATTTCCATGTATTGACATTTAAAATAGTACGCAGACCTCTATGCCAGGAATGATAATATACCCCTAACTTAATTTTTGAGAAAAGTGTACTTTGATTGTTATTCCTTTGTAATCTTATATATATATTTTTTTCCCCCTTCAAGACGTTATTCACTTTTTTAAGTGTATGTCTACTGATATGCGGCTCAGAATTCTCTAAAACAAAATCAGAGAGTATGTGGGCCGCGAGCCACACTTTGGAATATGTGCATAGGTATATACGTTATCAGTTGAGAAAGCTTTGGCTTAAGACCCAATGTTATGCATTCAACAACTACTCCCTTAATTAAATAGAGAACATAGAAGTCACGCTCAATAAAACTGTAACGACACAATGCAATTACACAAACACACTTCCACAGAGCTCACCAACAACACCGGTTATGTTAACAGTTTCCACTAGACTGACCGAGACATATAAACCAAAACAAGCAATCAGCCTTTATGATGTCAGCGACATCTTTCTACCATGTACCTAATGCTTCAATAACTATGAGTAGAAGTTTGTACATTCGGGGACTTAAAACATCTTGAATTTGTCATCAATATTTGTTGTCAACTACGAAAAAGACTGACTTTACGTTTCCTGCTTCGTCTAGTTTATTCATTGGTCAAGCTACACCAACCCTTGTTAAGATTTAATTTATTTTAAATTTTAACACGCAATTTAACAAGAATTCCGTTTCATCGACAGTTATTTTAAGTTTGTGTTTTTTTTAACAAACATCTTGTCTCTTTCATTTTGTGATTCACGAAAAAGACTCACATATACGTTTCCTGCTTCGTCTAGTTATTCCTTGGTCAAGCTACACCAACCCTTGTTAAGATTTAATTTATTTTAAATTTTAACACGCAATTTAACAAGAATTCCGTTTCATCGACAGTTATTTTAAGTTTGTGTTTTTTTTAACAAACATCTTGTCTCTTTCATTTTGTGATTCACGAAAAAGACTGACATATACGTTTCCTGCTTCGTCTAGTTTATTCCTTGGTCAAGCTACACCAACCCTTGTTAAGATTTAATTTATTTTAAATTTTAACACGCAATTAACAAGAATTCCGTTTCATCGACAGTTATTTTAAGTTTGTGTTTTTTTTAACAAACATCTTGTCTCTTTCATTTTGTGATTCACGAAAAAGACTGACATATACGTTTCCTGCTTCGTCTAGTTTATTCCTTGGTCAAGCTACACCAACCCTTGTTAAGATTTAATTTATTTTAAATTTTAACACGCAATTTAACAAGAATTCCGTTTCATCGACAGTTATTTTAAGTTTGTGTTTTTTTTAACAAACACTTTGTCTCTTTCATTTTGTGATTCACGAAAAAGACTGACATATACGTTTCCTGCTTCGTCTAGTTTATTCCTTGGTCAAGCTACACCAACCCTTGTTAAGATTTAATTTATTTTAAATTTTAACACGCAATTTAACAAGAATTCCGTTTCATCGACAGTTATTTTAAGTTTGTGTTTTTTTTAACAAACATCTTGTCTCTTTCATTTTGTGATTCACGAAAAAGACTGACATTTACGTTTCCTGCTTCGTCTAGTTTATTCCTTGGTCAAGCTACACCAACCCTTGTTAAGATTTAATTTATTTTAAATTTTAACGCAATTAGTAAGAATTCCGTTTCATCGACAGTTGTTATTTTATGTTTGTGTTTTTTAACAAACATCTTGTCTCTTTCATTTTGTGATTTTTTTTTTCGTTCATACATTTTTTCCTTCTTGTTTTGCCTTGTTTCCCCTTTTCTGTTTTACCTGTTTTGTTAACTTTCTTTTATTCTCACGTAGACACAAGGACAGGACCACACACCCAGACCCAAGGTGGAAATTTAAAATTCCCTATCCCGCCAGGAATCGAACTCGGGTCGCCGGACTGGAAGATAGGGACTCCACCGACTACGCCACGGCGACGGACTAACCAAGAAGAGAGATTCGAGCCCGGCATTACAACATTCAGTGTTAAGTATGCTACCGACTGAGCTATTACTGCGAACATTGTTAAACTGTATATGCTAAATTTAACAGTTATCTTAACACTATTTAGTTAAACAAGGACATTATATTTATGTGTTTTACTTTGTCGCGTCCTAGTAGAAAAAGTTGTATACGACTATACATTTTCCTGTGGTATGAATACAGCTGTAACTACATTTTCGTGAAAGCCAAAACATAAATTAATGAAATGTTTTGAATTGCATTGAAAAAAAATGCTATTTCGAGTAGTTTTGTAGTAGTTATTTTATTACATCTGGCAGAAACTTTATGTACACATAACGGAATTTCATTATTGATAAACAAAACATACAACAGAAACTTATATCTTTACTAAAACTGAATTGATCAATAATTTAAAGCACAGTTCATGATCTGAAAATATTTAAACGACGGGGAATCTCTGCAGCTTTTTTAACAGTTGATATATTAAAACTATTATGAAAGCTCCATTTCAGTAACTATTTTTTTAAATATCTATAGTAGTATACGCTAGTTATTTACACCATATGACTCTATCCAATCCTTATTTCTATCTTTTTGTCAGCCTAAACATTATCCGTCATTTTTCTATATTGCATGGAGAGTTACACGCTATAATACCAAGAAAGTCGTGGTTTTCACCTACCTTTTTTTCCGGATAGATGACTGTTATTCCCATGTTTTTGATAGCGATATATCTGCCATCATTCTTTTTAAATGTATGTAACATTTTAACACTTTATTTTATTGGCATATATAATATTTACGCTTGCTACTTGCATTTGGGCTCTTATAATTCCATTTAATGTGTCTTTTCCTTCTTCTTCATTATGGAGACAATATCTACGTCTCGTACTCATTTTCGTTAGAGGAGCCTGAAGATTTAGGCCAATTTAAAAAGTACTGACCTCACCGGGACTCTTAAAGCTGGAATTTGATCCATATATATACTATATAATCTTCTAAATTAAAGAAATTTAAGAAATGTTCGCCTCCTAGATATAGATAATCGTGAAGCTTACCATTAAATAAATCTATTCGTAACATTATTAATGCCACACCTACTTTCTGGCTTGTAGTTCTTTAGTGTTCTTAAAAATATTCCCAATATTTAAAGAAGAGGTAAATATATCCATATACAAAGTAACTAACTCACTGGCAATATTGAACCCCTAGGACATAAGCTCTCCATACATTCCTATCCTGCGATAATGTGCTCCAATCATTCCCTGTATAATCTACATACCTCAAATAATAGTTTATGTTATTCTCCCACCTCATTCTTGGTCTACCAACTGGGCGTTTTCCTTCTCGTTTTCCTACAAGAAACTTCCATGCACGTCTTTCATTACCGATTCGTGCCACGTACCCTGCCCATCGCTATCTATGAGATTTAACTGTTCTTATTATATCTGGCTTCCTATAAAGACCATTAGTTCACTGTTAAGTAATCTTCTCCATTCACATGTCTGTTCATCTCTCTTTGGTCCAAACATTTTCCTAAGTACTTAATTCTCAAATACTTGTAATCTCCTTTCCTCCCTTAAAGTAAGAGTCCATGTTTCACATCCATATAATATAACTGGTAGAACAATAGTTTTATATATTTTCAATTTAACGTTTTTTTTAAAGGAGTTGGAACTTCAAGAGTCCCTGTAATTAAGCCATTTTTATATTATATTTCAGGTTGACAGGATATAGAAATTTTGCATTTTTCTTGTTCGATATCTGGGAAATAAGAGCATGATATGTGTATACCTTCTTCATATATTGAAGTTTTTCTTGCTGTGTTAACAATATGTCACCGATATAGGCTCTACACCTAGAAATCATTTATCTAGTAATGTGGAAATTTTCTCTTGCAGATGTTACATCTTGAAGAACCTGCTCGTGCATGTTATGCTCTAGGTATGTTATACTGCAGCTCGCTACAGGAAATGGATTTTACTACCTCTCAAACTTCTGATATTTTTTTGCTTTACAATTTAGATATAACATGGAGGAGAGTTTATAGTGCGAGGATTTTTTTGGAACTGGAACTTAAAGTTAATATTTTCTAACAAAGTGTGAATTTAATGAGCTCCCGAATTTGAGATAACTTTCCCCATATTCAAGGAGCAGGTGTAAAAATAGTCCTCAAAAAGACTATCACAGCAGCGTTCGCTCAAGACACAAAATAAAAATTCCATATTAATAAAAAAATTAAAATAATTAAGGCGTTGTTCACAATTCCAACATACATTTCGGCTCATCAGTTAACATATTGGGGTAAATGGACTTCATGCCAATACGGTACCTCTTCCGAGCTAAGTTCCAGTTGTAATGTAAACATAAGCATACAAATGACTGCATTTTCATTGGTCGAATAAAGATCTTACCGTTGAACGTGCAAGAAAATGTAGTTCCCTCTTTAACACTCGAAATAGAGGAAATAAAAATAATACAAACAGTAGTTGCCCATATAAGTTATATATTATACGGGAATCTTAAAATATATAATTACAACTTTTATAGAAATAATAAGCATTGTTTTATTCTTACGTATGCGCAATGTAGAATACATTGGAACTGTACAGAGGACAGACCTTATATAAAATAATTGTACAACAACAACAAAAAAAAGTGGAACAATAAAGTAATGTAGGGTCTACTAATCTGCTACATTTTAGCTTAAAATACTGAATAGGCCTAATAAATATTAATAATATGTAATGAAAATAAAAGGAAATATGTCATAACTGTTAAGAAATGTTATTAGTGAGGTGTGTAAGTTAATTTGATATTAGATAATTCTTCAATTTGTTTTTGAATGATGTTAGAGTTTGACTGACAGTCTCTGAAATAGGGCATAAGAGAATTCAGTGCTCTGGGAAGTGGAACTCCTGTATAAAAGATAAGCACTGCGATGACGTAGGATATAAAGGAAGTGTGCTGTTGGGATTATGCATGTTAATCATCTGAAAATTTAAATGTAATTCATTTGCTACATCATCATGGATAAAGCGTTTCAAATAAAGAAAAAATATAGCACTAGCTTATAAAGTATAAAATTACACTGGTCAACATGATTTTTGTCTCATGAGTAGGCCTACCAGTAGTTGTACATAATGCAATTTTTTATCGTCTTTTCAAATGTGTATTCGGAATTTCTCCTTCGCCCACAGTTTTTTATTTCAATTTTAGTTAATGCATTTAAATAATTATTTTTTTAATAAACGTTTTTTCGTCTATTTGTCCATTGTAAAATAAAACCAAATGAGCTAACTCAGGAGATTTCAGCTATGAAAAAGAGATACCAAGGCAAATGGAATCCTAATATGTTGGCCGATTATTGTTGGACCATCAAGAGGGATGCTCCACAGGTGAAATATAGCAGAAAATCGTCATTTCTTACTTTCTAGGTGAGTCCGAATGTTCGAATATTGTGTAGATACAAATGTAGAAAATATTAAACTGTTTGAAATTATAAATTCCTCTCTCTCGGAAACCTTGCGTAAGAAAGAAAACCGATACATATTTCAATTCAGGAGAAACAATTTTGTCAGAATCACGTATTTTTCTTTCTGAGACAAAAAAAGTTTATTTTTTGTTGCTCAGTGTTGTAGAGAAAAGGAAGAAATTTATAAAATATTGTATTTGCAGTATGTTGTTATATGCCTATGAAATATGGCTCCTGACGATATTGACAAAGATATTAGTTGCAACATAAGTGCCGTTGTGAAGATAATTAGCAAATATAAATAATACAAAGAAGATAACAGAACAACAATTATTACAACAAATAAAACATCATCATCATCATATCTGGCATAACAACCCGGGTCGGTTCATAGCCTCCCTAAGTATTATCCTTCAGATCTCTCTATTCCTGGCGGCTGTTTACGAATTTCGAATTTTAAGTCTTTGGATGTCATCCAAAACTCCATCCATCCACTTAGCTTTAGGTCTTTGTTTTTCCATCTGGATGGTCCATCATTCTTTTTTAACAGTTTAATTAGTATCCATTCTCTGGATATGTCCTCTCAATGTAGCTATTTTAATGTCTGCAACAATGTCTGGTGACTTGTACAAATTATATAATTCTTCATTTTATCGTATTCGCCATTCTTCTCTTTCCTGAATGGGGGCATGAATACTTCTTAGAATTTTTCTTTCAAAAACTCCGAGTCATGCCATGATATTTTAGTCAAGACCCAAGTCTCACTTTCATACGTTAGCTCAGGCTTTATTAATATATTATATAATCTTATGTTTGTGTTAAAAGTGAGATTTTTGATTTAATATATTTTACCATCCCATGGTAACAAGTATTGGCATTTTGAATTATCTTACCTATTTCTTATTTAATACCATTAGTGTTGTTAATTTGGGTTTCCAGATATACAAAACTTTCAACTCTTTCGAATTTAAAATTCTCTACTTGTATTTGTTGTTCCTTTCTTTTATACTTCTTATTTACATTACAAACCGTATACTTTGTTTCGTATTCATTTATGTGGAGAACCATTTTATTTGTTGCTTTATTTAACGCTTTAAATGATTTCCTTACATCATTTTTGGTCCTGCCGATAATATCAATATCATCTGCGTAAGCCAGTATCTGTATTGATTTATGGAATACTGTGCGCCATAGCCGAGTGCTTAAGGTAGGAAGCCTTGGCGCAGAGCTACGGGATTTGCGCTGTTTCGAGTCCCCATGAGGAAGAAATTTTCTCATGGTATTTCGGCCAGTATGGGACCGGTACCCACCCAGCATCGTGAGGCATTTGGGTAGCTACAATAAGTAGCGGCTCCAGGTTGAGAAAACCAGCTATAACGGCTGCGGGACTCGACATGCTGATCACATATCACCCTACACTGGCTGGATGTGTGCTACCCTGTGGATGTGAGACCAGCAGCCGGTTGGTAGGCTAAGGACCTTCTAGGCCTGTCGCGCCAGGAGTACCTTTCAAGTGGAAGTCAGTATTTCTAATAACTCTTTCCAGCACTATGTTAAAAAGTGAGTCTGGCTGTCTTAATCTGTCCCAGGATTCAAAAAGTTCTGACAAGTCTGTTTGAATTCTGATCAGATATTCTCCATTGTTACCTTAACCAATCTAATAAGTTTCTCTGGTATTTTAAATTCTTCCGTTGCTATATACAATTAACAAATTAAATTATTTATGAAAATAATATTAAGAATAACAAATACTTTCATTTGTTTTGTTTTAAATATTGTATAATCGTAAATTAGTTTTCTATATCTCATTGTTTTCTTGTTTTTTATATACATTAAACAGGGACAATTTAATATGTCTTGCTTGTATACATTTTATTATTAGTTTTAGTCTTAATTTTAACTAACATTAACTGGTTGCATTATAGATCGTAATATAATAGATATTATCTTTTTGATCAAATTTTTATTTAGTATTTAATATTAGAGTTAATTGAGATTGTTATTTTCTGATGTAATATATGTTTGTCCTGGTGAGTGGAAGAGAAGGCCACATGGCCTTACCTCCATCAGGCTAAATAAATCTATTCTAATCTAATCTATACAGTACTTTCCTATTGATACTCTCATATGCCTATCTATAGTCAATAAATGAATGATGGATTTCTATATTATATTCTTTTGTTTTGTCCAGAATGTCTCAATATAAATATCTGATCAATTGTACTTTTTCCTTGACAAAATCCACATTGATAAGTTCCAATTGCTTTTTCTGTGTATGTCAATAATCGTAAATATAAAATTTTAGAAAATAAAATGTAAATTGTAATAAATAATACAAAACAGGTCATTAATCTAATAAATCAATGGTAGGGAAAATTCGTTTTTTAAATATTTAGTCCGTCACAATAATTTTCGTTACCGATATGTAATTTTTTAAGGCGAAATTGCAAGGAGAATTAAGAAAAATATCCAAGAAAGACTATTTTGGAAATGCACCACAAATTTATAAAACTCTTCCTTAGTTTTTTCCATAATAAAAGAAAAGAAGAAAAGAATGGTCTCATAGACAAGCAATTATCTTTAGAAAATGATAAATCATATTATGTTTCAGCTGTAACACTCACTTGGGACACTGCACTTAAATCTTGGACCATTAGATTCTAAGCGATGTAGATTTAGGTACATAAAATAGGTTTTAAAATTGTATATATATCCTAATGATATTATTTTAGGCTTTACAATTATAAACTATAGGAACGCGTAATATTATTATCATTATCAGCAAATTGGAACTAAAACTCATTAAATTAATAGAAAAAATAAAATTACTTAAATATAGTAAGTGTCCACCATAGTGGTCTCGAGGTAGCGTGCTGCCTTGTCACGCAGCGGTCCCGGGTTCGATCCCCGGTCGGGACACTTTTTCTGGGTGAGGTTTGTATCGGGGTTTTTCCTGGCCTGTAAGACAAATGTCAGGAAAACTTGGCCCAAACGGTCCCCGAAATCATATGGCCATCATCATCATCTTTATCATTATCACCATCATTCTTATCATCATCATCATCATTATCCTTCACCGGTGTGGAAAGCAACGGGAGGCTCCCTCACCTCACAATTCCCTAGTAATGCTGCAAAGCAAAGCATGAAAATGCTATGATTGCAGTGAAAGATCTGCCCTCGGGCAGAATTACTATGGATGGAAATAGTAAGTCCATTATCGACCACAAAAGAAAACTGTCATTTTTTATATTATTTCGATTTTATAACAAAATGTCGAAGGTCTCCTGAAATTTCTGGAGATTTGGAGAAGTTGAACTGGGACGAAATATGTAAATTAAATTTTAAAAAAGTAAAGTTTAGGCTCAAAAATACAAAATAGATACAAATGGTTAAAATAAGCATTTTTAGATACAGTTAAACTCTTTGAGGTGCTATAAATAATTATATTCTAAATTCTAAATAATCTTTATATGATACTAGCACTTACATAGTTTTTTTTTACTTATTCTTCAATAAAAATATAGATATAAAACTAGAATTACAATATCTATTTACGATAATAATACTTGGTATATTTACCTTGTGGTGGTGAAGTGGCTTGCGTCCTTAAATGATCCTGAGAGCTATGCCGGCCATTCGGTTCTCGGGCGGGACTACTTCAGGGAAGTTATGCCAAAGACTCAAACACAGGGACATGCTCGAAGGAAAATGGATTGTTAGGACTTTATACCTAGGAACAATTATCATAAATATGAATGAGATGCACAAAGAAATTAAACATAGATCAATTCTAGAAATGCGTGCTATTAAGCATTGCAGAGACTCTTGACGTCCCAACTCCTTTAAAAAATAAATGTTAAACTGAAAATACATAAAATTGTTATTCTACCAGTTATATTATATGGATGCGAAACATGGACTCTTACTAAGGGAGGTAAGGAGATTACGAGTATTTGAGAATAAAGTATTTAGAAAAGAAATTGGACCAAAGAGAGATGAACAGACAGCTGAATGGAGAAGACTACATAACAATGAATTACATGACCTTTATAGGAGGCCAGATAAAATAAGAACAATTACATCTCGTGGACTGCAATTGGCAGGACATGTGGTACGAATGGGGAATGAAAGAAGTGCATTGAAGTTTCTTGTAGGAAAACCAGAGGGAAAAACGCCCAGTTGGTAGACCAAGAATGAGATGGGATAATAACATTAAGTATGATTTAAAGGAAGTAGATTATACAGGGATTGATTGGAAAACATTATTTCAGGATAGGGATACATGGAGAGCTTATATCCGCGCGGCCATGAACCTACGGGTTCGATAGTGCCAGTGAGTAAGTAATTAAGTAACTTTAAGAAAACAAAATTGTATGGAAATAATATTTTATTTGCAAAATATTTACATTTATGGAATAAATAAAATTTCAGTACAATATTCACAAATGCCAGTGATACGTTGACGTGGGTTATACATAAAATAATACAAGATGTGTTATTTTTAACGAGGTACATAAGTAGCACAACAAAATATGACAATTAACTTTATTTAAATATATATTTTAAGTATTCCAAGTACTCCACATTCGCCATTTTATGTTAAAATGGCTTAAAAAGTAGAGGTAAGTAAGATATGGACACATTTAGAAAAAAATGTATTGGTACTAACATCGAAAGCTAAATATTTTGATTAATGTTTAAACATAATATATTAAGGGATAATCATTATTACCATTCCTGTTTATGTTTTTCAAATCAAGATTTCCATAGAAAAAAAGAACGATAGGCCCACACAAACAGGGCGCGACTGGAATGGACGAACCATGGAACATCGAATGTTAAGAACCAATGAACTAACTTTGTCTCGGGAGTGCCATCATTTAATTTTAAATCAAACAATTGTTTTTCTTTTAACTTATTGACTTACCACCACCATGGCCTGAACAAGGTACAAAGCATACCAAATAAAATGTATTGCATCTCAATGAACTATTGTTTTAAAAATTGAAACAAGAAATATGGTGTGCAAAAGTTTGTGTGGTATATAAAAATAAAGCGGCCCCTACTCGTTCAATATTCACTTCAATAAATTGCACAACGTTTTGTACTATAGTATTGCTAGGTAAACCTATACGGTGCAATATTGCTCAATAAATTAGTTCGGGGGTGATACTTGTGCAGTCAAAATGTTTATTCCAACACTGTTAACACAGAACTGAACTAGTATTGCGCAATATTGCCAACAGGCGACGCAATATTTACTAGATTACACAATACAAATCAAACTGCTTTTTATTGACTCAATATATTGCGCAATCTTTCAATGTATTCTACAGACGCTCAATATTATTGTACAATGTCAATTATTGTTCAATATATTGACGTGAATATTGAAAGTGTAGGGGCTCCTTAAGACGTAAAACGTCCCCTAGATTATCAACATTATCTTTACCACTATATTGCACAATATAGTGACTAAGACGAGTGTTGGGCCATAGCCTCTCTTTTGTTAGGAGTTCTAGACCACGTTCATTTAGTTACATTATTTGCCCATGTAATGTTTGGCATGCTGTCAACATACTGACTCTATGAGACATCTAACAGGCAACCAAGGTATTACTAGAACGATGATGTCGGTAAAATTTTGCTTAGAAGTCAGGCTTAAGGAATGTTTACGAGCCTGAAAGTCTTCAGACTCGGGACCCATGGCTTAATGCTCCTCCCGGAGGACTCTGTCCTAGCTTTTTTCCATTCTAACAATCCATCAACACCGGCCGGGTTTGAATTCTCGACCCTCGGAACCAGAGGCAAGGAGCATAACCACTATTCTCCTGCGGCCGACATTGCATAATATACTGACGATAATATTGCTATGCTGATTATGCAATGTTATTGACCATAAGTTAGTTAACGGTTGAAACTTCTGCAGAAAACACATGGAATAAAAAGTTAGCAAATCATGTGCCCATTGCATTATTAGTTATAGCTTTAAAAAATAAGTTGAAAAAGAAGTACAGGTGTATGAAGAAAGAACAGTTAAAACATGAGTACACCCAAGAAAATGTAATTGAATCAATTGATTTACGAAACTTTCTGGTACCAGACGGTATAGTATTTTATACCTGAAATAAAAAAAATAAAAAAATAAAGAGATATTGGAAATACTTTTGAAGATTCAAAATTCACAATCTCCACAGTCTACACGGATAATTGCAATTATAGCCATCTTTGATAACTCGTTGTTTACTGAATGACGGCGGTGAAGTCAGAACTGAACCAGTATCGGTATTACGCAATATTACCCACAGACGAAGAAATGTAGGGTAACAGAGTGGTACCCTTGACAGAGGTAGTCCATTCCAGGGAGTAGGCGCCCGTGCCCTTTTGTGAGCTCCAGGTCCCACTCGCCCAGTTGGTAGTACCTGGGTAGTGCCCCGTCCACAGGGTTACGTGGGGAGAAGAGAAGTCCCCAAAGCCGTAGTGAAACAAACTTCTCTAGGAGACGGAATACTCCGAAATTGCAGTTCCTGCCCTCCAGGAAGAGAGGTTTGGCTAGAGGCTGGTAACCTCTACTAGTAAAAAATAACTTACTCATAAACTTCAGCAGAAGAAAAGCTGGATACATTGAGACGCGACGTTCACTCAGCCTCCTCCCTAAATAAGCAGCCCGTCATTAATAGTCGGGCGAGAGTAAATAAATCTATAAATAATTAATTCATTAAATAAATCTTTGAACAAACGCCTTCATTACTTATATTTTAAACAGCTCAGAAAAATACATAGAATATAATTATAAAATTATTATTATTTTTTATCGGATAATTCCTTAAAATTATTATGAAATAGGAACGATCAGTTATGACTGATATAGGGAAAGACTGATTGATGTCTGTAACGCACCCTATTGTATGTTGATGTCTCGAGACATTCGTTGAATAAGATAAAGATCAAAAGAATAATTTTCAGTACAGAGGATTAGACGCCTGTTAGAACTGACAACGTACACTTGACAGCTAAATTCAATAGAAATAAATATATTGCTGAAATTTTGGGAAACTGAGTAATCTGGCATTTTGACATAAGATGATTCAAACTAATTAAAGGTGAACGAAGCCACGAGAACATTCTAGAAAATTCTAGAAGCTTTTTTACAAAATTAGTCGGGATTCCCGGGCTACTTATGTAAACTTATGTCCCAATTTTAGCCAACCTCAAAAGTAGGAGTGCCCTCTAACATTTGTTGACGTCACAACGAACCAAAGGGTCCAGAACCCTACCACCCGAAATTATAGGCAAATGCACCAATTGGTTTAATGTATTTTATCTTAAGGTGGGCGTTATCATATGGTCGCAAATTATATTGAGTGGGGGTAAGTGTTAAGATAATAACAACATTTACAAACTAAAAGTCACTTCAAAAATTGACTTCGCACTTCGTACTTCGCTTCTCGTGGTGCCACTGGCACGAATAACACTTATAGAATTTACTTCAAACTTCTAACTTCTCTTCTCGTGGTGCCGCTGGCACGAGTAAAACTTACATATTAATCGTGCTAATGCGGGCACATATATTCGTAGTTTATCGACCATCGGAAAAATATAAAATAGGCGCAGTGTAATTAATAATTCAACCGTCTACTCAATATTAAAGTGTAGTCATATGATAGCGCCACCTTGATTTGCTTTATTGTGTGTGCAACGGAAATAAAGTTATTATTGAATCTCCAATTTGTCGTCTTTTATCAACGCGATAGAATCGTGTCCGAACAATCCTTGCGTATCCCGGGACCAAGAGCATCTCATCCTACCGCAACCCACTGAGTTACCCGAAGTCCTCGATTAGAAGAGGAATCCTTTCTCTAAATCCTAGAGCCGCCTAAACATCCCATCTAACCCTATTCTGTCACAACATATAGACAAAAATGGAAGCAACACATAGGATGAATGAAGATAGATATCCAAAACAAATAACAAAATTCAAACCTAAAGGCACCCGAGATGTGGGTAGACCTAGAAAGAGATGGGCTGAAGTCGGAACGGGTCAACATACCTAATCCATGAATGCAGATGATAATAATGACGAAGAAATGTTTATAAAATTGCACAATGAAAATCAAAATCTTTTTTTGATTGATAAAATATATTGCGTAATCCTTCAATATGATATAGGTCTTCTGTAAGTCTATATAGATTGTCAATATTGTTGTACAATATCAATTATTGTACAATATATTGACGAAAATATTGATTGTCTAGGGCCGGTTTAAAAATATATACCGACATTTGCTAATGTGTGACTGACTTGTATGTTATAAGTGGAATCATAATTTGGATGGAATGATTTAAGCGCTAATTCTTTACAAAGTTTCCGACTCAAATGAAATTGTAGGCAAAAATCTAGGAAAGGTATCTGGTTATTATTCCCCGGAATGTTGTTTTCAGATTGTACAGCTCTTTGAAATATTCAGTTCGTGGTTCGTATATGAATCTCTTTTCTTTGTGAACTTTGTAATGTATTCTAATATGTTTCATATAGCAATGTCGGGACCAAAATGTAGCCTACTTCATTTTTCCTGTCTGTTTATATACCCAACACTCTATTGCTTAAAATTTCAAATTGTTTAGAATTGGATCGTGTTATAAAATTTTACTATGGAAATATTAATTTCAAAAAAATATTATCACGTCTATGTAATTAATATTTCATATCCCAACTCCTTTAACTGGCATTTTAGTTAGTCGGGTAACTTGAGGACAGCAATAAAAACAAGTACATCTTGAGGGAAATGTTAAATTAGAGGTGGAAATCGGCATGAATGAGAACAGGAGGCCTAGATATGTAGTGACTATAATTTGATTGCATATGCAATAATTCCTCGAAAACTTGAAACTTCAGGGTTCTAGGGAGAGCATTTCCCATTGTGTTTAGAATTATGATATCTTTATATTATACGATCAAAAAGCTAGGTCTATTCACAGGAAAAGATCTGCTCATATAGTGATGTCGCATTTTGACTACTGTGACGTTCTACTAACTGACATAAGTGACGGATTGTCGGACAAACTGCAGCGTGTCCATAATATGTGTATCAGATTCATATTTGTCCCGCGCCGTAGCCGAGTGGTTAAGGTAGGAAGCCTTGGCGCAGAGCTACGGGACTTGCGCTGGTTCGAGTCTCCATGAGGGAAGAAATTTTCTCATGGTATTTCGACCAGTATGGGACCGGTGCCCACCCAGCATCGTGAGGCAATTGGGTAGCTACAATAAGTAGCGGCTCCGTTGAGGAACCAGCTATAACGGCTGGGGGACTCGACATGCTAACCACATGTCACCCCTACACTGGCTGTTGATCATCTACCTCTGTGATTGACACATGTGGATGTGAAGGGCCAGCAGCCGGCTGGTAAAAGGGCAACCGCTGAAAAGTGGAAAGACCCTCAATCGGAGATTGATATTTAATGCTCGAAAATACGATCACATTTCTCCATTATTCCACGAATTGTCATGGCTACAACTAAAAGAGAGAAGAAAATCGCACTGTCTAATTCTCCTATTTAAGATCCTACATACCTCGATTCCCAATTATTTATCATTTCGTTTCCAGTATCTATCCTCAAACCATAACTTAAACACAAGATCACAACATAGTCTCTTACTTAATATACCGCAACATAGGACATCACACCACTCCATGTCATATACCATCTCCACTTCTCGCAACTGGAATTCCGTACCACAAGAAATAAGGGACTGCCGGACATTGGCATCTTTTAAAAGAAATCTAAATTTATATTTGCTCTAAACTCGACTTCATTATTATCCAGTGTAAGATATATATATTAATTGGTGTTTCCCGTATAATGTAGCCTATCATATTTATATTATTATTATTATTATTATTATTATTATTATTATTATTATTATTATTATTATTATTATCGTATCATTATTGTTATTACCCTTAAAATGTTGTTTGTACATGACATTTACATTGCTACATTTATTGTATCTTTAACTGTTTAAAATTAGTATAGTGTATATCCACATTTGTCGAATATTTATTTGTATTTGTGCTGGTGAGTGGAAGAGAGGGCCTTATGGCCTTAACTCTGCCAGAATAAATAAAGTATTATATTATTATTATTATTATTATTATTATTATTATTATTATTATTATTTTTTTAATGGCCCACAACTAGAAAGCGCATTAAACCATTTCCAATATGTGCTATAATAATCTGTAATACACATCCTTCGAAGTACATTTATGTTTTTTCGTAATATTTACCACTAAAATAAATAAATATCCTCAATTGTGTCGAACTCAGGGTTGGGTGAAGGATGAGATGAGATGAAGCCCCTTATAAAGAGGTCTGTGAATGACAAGAGTGCCGGTCGACCACGCCTGACGCACCATCACAGGGGCAGATGAATGAAATGAAACGAAATGTATGAGGTGACTATGGAGAATTGGTTGAATGAAATTGTGGCAGAGGAAAACGGGAGAAAACCCCGAGAAAAACCTGTCCAAGCTCAGTTTCGTCCACCACAAAATCCACATGGAATGACCGAAATTCACCACTAGTAAAGGAAAATAATTTACCTATTCGCCCTTTGTAATCCATATGAGATTATTATATTATTATTATTATTATTATTATTATTATTATTATTACTAAAACCTGTAAGAGTTTCAAGATTTAACACAAATTGGTGTATCCCTTTCAACCTGGAAGGACAAAGTTTTCTTAATTAATATTAATTTTGTACCCCTTATAATCTTTCGTTATATTAAGTATCATTGTTATACACCAACAAGCTGGTTTTGTTCCCAGTGGAATGGTGGTTCCGATGCTTGTGTACAGTTCAAATAGGGTCGTTGAATTTTATGATCGTTCAATCTCGAGTATGATTCATTTTTTTCTGAAAGAGAAGTAAAGTCATGGGCCCCACTTTAAAGATTTAAGGAAAGCAAGAGAATCTCCTGTCTGAAATACGAGGACTCACAACAAATATATTGGCATTTTCACGTCCAGATTTGAATTACGAAGCTACGATTTAAGATGTCAAAGAGTGTAGTTAAGAGAAATACTAATTAAGAAGCTGATATTTTTTAAAATTACAACTTAATGACCTGTTATTTCATGGAGCATCGTTAATAAAGTACAATACGAACTATTGATCTGTCTTTTATGTATGTAGTAATTGGGAAGCAAATCTGTTCGTATCTGCAAAACAGATAAAACTGTATGTGTCACTTGAATAGTAGGCTACTAAATAAGCAATGAAAATTACTAGACATAGGCCTATATCTACAAATCACAAAGCGATTCTACCGCAATTGATTTGGAACGAAAAACACAATTTAGTTGTGTGATTGCAATAATCGAACTTTGTAAATCAACACCAAATTGAAAAAAAAATCGATTAATCTTCTAATGTTTCATCCCCATATCACCCTTTAATTTCTGTTTATATACCCAACAATCTATTGCTTAAAACTTCAAATTGTTTAGTATTGGATCGTGTTATAAAATTTTACTATGGAAATATTAATTTGAAAAAAATATTATCACGTATATGTTAGTAATATTTCATATACCAACTCCTTTAACTGGTATTTTAATTAGTAGGGTAACTTGAGGACAGTAAATAAAACAAGTAGGCCTACATTTTGATGGAAAATGTTAAATTAGAGTGGAAATCGGCAGAATGAGAACAGGAGGCCTAGATACGTAGTGACTATAATTTGATTGCATATGCATAATTGATATGAATTTTATAAAAGTAGATGTTATTTTGTTAGATGGAATTTGATGTATGATAATTGATGAACAATGTTCGCATAACTAGACCTGTACTTATGTACAATATTTCACTACAAACGTTTCAGTTTCTTTAGTATTTTGTGCGTTCGACTGTATTACTTAAATATATGTTATATGTCCACCACTATGGTCTCGAGGCAGCACGCTGCCTTGTCACGTAGCGGGCCCGGGTTCGATCCCCGGTCGGGACAGTTTTTCTGGATGAGGTTTTTATCGGGGTTTTTCCTCGCCTGTAAGACAAATGTCAGGAAAACTGTAAGGCCCAAACGGTCCCCGAAATCATATGGCCATCATCATCATCATCATCATCATCCTTAGCATTATCATAATCATTATCATAATCATCATCCTACACCGGTGCGGAAAGCAACGGAAAGCTACCACCCCTACAATTCCCTAGTAAAACTGCAAAGCATAGCATGGAAATGCTATGATTGCAGTGAAAGACCTGCCCTCGGGCAGAATTACTATGGATGGATATATATATACACACACACACCCATATATATATATATATATATATATATATATATATATATATATATATATATTTATATATATAGGCCTATATATAAACATCGTACATTACGAACATTAAGAAAAAATACTGTAGACGAAAACCACAATGAAAATTATGCTCTTTGAAGTTTGTTTGAGGCATTATAGAATAATACAAACATGAAGAAAACAAAATATACTTCACAAGAAAACCGCAGTGCAAATTATGCTCTTTGTTTGTATGCACAATAAATTGTTGAGGCAGTTAGTTTCTCGTGTGTAAAAAATCAGAAACCTAATATCAATTAAATTTTCAATATTACATAATTCGAAATTCATAGAATATTCTTATTTTGCGTTAGTAAAGAGTTGTTCCAATACTACTTATTGTGCTTTTCGTGATTTGTTTGCGCGATACACGGATAGGCATATATAAGTTACAATTAATTTAATCTATTTTCAATGTATGCAACATTTCGGCAGATCATTTTATGTAAATTATATGTACTGTATTTGTATTGTGTACAAAGAGAGTGTAGGATGAGTGCTCGTTTAAGGGGAAACGAGGGTATACTTCTGATTTTAATTACCTTGCATTGTTTATTAGTTTTAAAATATACGGAGTGTAACAAATTGTATATTACGGTACGAGGTTGGGAAGTGGTTTTTACAGAATCGAGGAAAAATGTTTAAAACCGAGCGATGGCGAGGTTTTTAATTTCCGAGATTCTGTAAAACACTTCACAAACGTGCGTTGTACATTTTTTTTTGCGCGATGGTGTTTTCAAAATAATAAATAATAGTAAAATAATAACATCTTTGTTGGAAATATTTGCATTCATTATAAACAATTGACTAACGTTAACAGTGTGGGCAATGTTTATTAGTTGAAACAACAGGAGGCCTTGAGAACAATTATTGATAACATGGCCTCAATTGTTTTATATTGTTTATATTGTTTCAAAGAAAGTTCAGTTCATTTAAAATGCAGTAATGTGTTTCGTATAATGTATATTAACACTACCTTTTGGATATTTTCTGTATATACATTGTACATAGTATACATAGAGGGCAGTGGTTTTACTTCCCGCACGTGGGTGTAAATTAATATTACAGTATAGTTATTTAGGTTGGCAACGCCGAAATGTAGGAAGTTGAACTTTCAATAATGGTCGCCATTGCTGGTAAGTACGACAAAACACAGTATCGCGCAAAAACATATTTTACATTTTTTTAATCAATGAGACTTTCATATTCACTATTTCAATTAAATTCAATTAGAAACTCGTTGCTTTAGAAATTCAATATTTCTTATAGGAAAATAAGAAGGAAATCGACCAGTAGATGGATCAAGAATAACGTGAGAAAATAATGTGTTTCATGATTTCAGGGATGTAAATTAAACAGTATAATTGGAAAGCATTACTTCAAGATAGGTAGGCCTATATACGGAAAACATATCTTCTCGCAGCCACAAACCTTCGGGAATGATGATGCCAATGACTTAATTAGATACAATGATAATTCCATCATTGACTAAAAGCTCTCCTACAGTAGAGACTAAATCTAATACATATTTCATGAGGTTCAATATTAGTTCGGATAGTGATTATATTTAATGACAGCTGAGGGAAATGTTGAGGAAGTAGCTGAATTCAAATACCTAGAACAATAAATACAAATAAGAATGAGATGCACAAAGAAATTAAACATGTACTCAATTCTGGATTACAGAGACTCTTGTCGTTCCAACTCATTTAAAAAAAACGTTAAGCTGAAAATATTCAAAACGGTTTTTCTGCCAGTTATATTATATGGATGCGAAATTATATGGACTCTTACTTTAAGGGAGGAGAAAAGAATACGGTATACGAGAATAAAGTTCTTAGCAAAATGTTTGGACCAAAGAGAGATTAATAGACAGGTGAATGGAGAAGGCTACTTAACAGAGAACTACACGAAATTTATAGGAAACCAGACGTAATAAGAACAGTTGAGTCTCGTAGACTGCGATGAGCAGGACATGTGACACGAATGGGGAATTAAAGAGGGACATGGAAGCTTCCTATAGGAAAGCCAGAGGGGAAAACTCCCAGTTGATAGACCACGAATGAGGTGGGAGAATATCATTAGGCCCCACCTCATGATATGAGGGAAGTACATTATACAGGTGGTGATTAGAAAACGTTAGCTCAGGATACGAATGTGTGCAGAGCTTATGTCTCGCGGCCATGAACCTACGGGTTCGATAGTACCACTTAGTAAGTTAGTTAATTAGTTAGTGATTGTATTTGTAAGTTTCGGGAATCAATACAATATGTAAAGCATGTTTAGATTGTCCTATGTTTGAAAAGAAACTACGGTAATCTGGTTAAAATTAGGCCTACATCTCCTTAATTTGATAATTCATATTTCGTAAGTGAAACATATTCAAGAACAAACGCCATTATAAAACCTGTATGCCATTTTCAACATAAAATATTCCATATTTTTAATATAAAGAATGGAAGCAATGTAATTGCACAGATATTAAATATTAATTGTAAATGTAAACAATATGTTATATTCGTTTTCGGCCGCAAATGTACAATTTCCTCAGAAAAAGTATGTTTTTTTACAGAAATTCATTAGAGCGTTAATTTATAAAGATGGCGAATATAGGTCTGAATTTCAAATAGTAGGCCTACATAGGGGATATGAAGTAGAAAAACTTTCCTTTGGTATTTTGTGATCCCATGGCTATTTTAGCACATATTAAATTTAAAAAAGTGAACTAAACATTTAGTGAGAGTACACAAGGGAAATTAGCAAACATGTAGGGGCGTATTATGAATTTTATTGAAAAATACCAAAGGGAAAAGAATACCATTTACCGTGTGAAACTCAAATCAATTAATTATGTAGGAAAACCTTTTTTCTCAGAAATCTGTACATGTTGAGGTACATGGATCACGAGGTAAAAACAATTCTCAGTTTTTAATCTTTTTAGCAATCGGTTTCATCTACGGATTCGTATTAGTTCAGAAGTGGTAGCTATTTCTTTTATTATACATATGAGCTGAACACGATGTATTACACTATTTTCAGTTTTAGGTTACAATAAATAACAATATAATGTTATAAGGACACGGTATGATTAGTATAAACTCAACATTTACGTATTTGAAAAGTGGTCCACACCTTATCATACAAGAAAACGCTCTGATAACGATAATAATAATAATAAATCATATTTTTATTTGCAATATTCCACAATACAGTGTTTCTCCTTCAACCCAAAGTGATTTGTCGCCAGAGGTTCCTGTCTAGAGAATCTTCTTCCCTCAAATCTCTAGCTTCCATACCTCTCCTAACTCCATCCATCTAACGTTCTTTAGGTCTACCTCTTCCACTTCTTCCATTAGCTTTCCATAAAAGATCATCTTTGATATTCTCTCTTCTTCCATTCTTATGAGGTGTCCATACCATTTCAAACGTTTTTCTTCTGTTTTTTCCTAATATGGTTTTTCTTCAACTTGCATAATTTCCCTTATTGTGCTGTTTCGGATCTTATCCCTTCTTGAAATTCTTATCGATAGCCTCCAAAAATGCATTTCTACTGCTAACAGCTCGTTGCCTTGTTTTCTACTTACTGTCCAAGTTTCGGACGTTTAGTATTGAAAATACTATGGTGATTATAAAATCCTTAAATAATTTATAATTGAAATTCAATATTTTTACAATGAAAATATAACATTTTAAGTAAACTAAGAAATATAAATGGAATTAAACCACTGATATGATAAGTTAGCAGCTTTCATCTGACCAACATACTTCTTACTTAAAATGCTTTGTAACAGAATTTGAAATATAGTTTTCTTCGTTCTGTGTACTATATTTCTATTCTAAAGCACTGAGGTAAACATAGCAATGACTCTCCTTCCATCAGTTATTCTTCTTTCAATTTCTGTTCTCAATAAGGAAGACCAAGAAAGCGTTGGGCTGAACAGATATGAAATCGAAGGCAAAGACCTAATCCGTGAAGGATGAATAATAATAATAATAATAATAATAATAATAATAATAATAATAATGGTATTAATATTAATATTAATAATAGTAATAATAGTAATAGAAATAATAATAATAATAATAGTAATAGTAATAGAAATAATAATAATAATAAAATAACCCATAGAAAAGAGCTGAATGAATGCAAATAATTTAATATACTTTTCACGACAATCTTTAGAAGTAATGGAATAAATATGAATATCGATCATTTTGATTCAGAGTATCATTTTCAAGAATGGCTGCATCGGTAACACGAGGTTACAAACAGTTATATTCAGGAGAAACATAAGTAATTTTAAATTTGTTACTTCGAGGTTTGCAGAATTTAAACTCTGCCTATAAAATGACGAATTCGTCTAGCAAATGGAGTATTTGCGCTGTTATACCCTATATGGAAAAATAAGAAAATCTCTTTGAAGACAAAAATTAGACTGTTCAGCACCAACGTAAAATCAGTTCTCGTCGGTTGCGAAACATGGGAAGTTACGGAAGCAACAAATAAAATGTTGTAAACAGATGTCTGAGGCGTATTTTAAATAAAAGATGGCCGGAAATAATATCAAATAAAGAATTGTGGAGAAAAAAAAACCAATCACCAATATGTCACCAAATAGTACAAAGAAAGCGGAACTGGATTAGGCCACACATTGAGACGGAGCTATCGAGAAGACTGCACTAGATTAGAATCCGCAGGGAGTAAGAAAGGGACGACGACCTAGGAAAACTTGGAAGCTATCAGTGGAGGAGGAAGCAAAGGAGAGAGGGAAAAGCTGGAAACAAGTGAAATGGCTGGTGGAAGCAGATTACGCAGGAGGAACTGTACTGCTTCACTATGTTTCATTTAGGAATTATAGGAAATAAATAATAAAATAATAATAACTATTGATGAAAGAAGAAAATAAATATAATCTAATCGGTAAAAGTAAAAGAAGCGTTTACACCATTCTTTTAAGGAAATCAACGAAAATTAGGTAAAAATATAAAACGCCCCTCAGGGGTCCTCATCTAGGGGCTATGTAGATGGCGACCACAAGGTGCCCAAGCTGAGCAAAACATTTCTTCCACTTACTTGTGTTTTGCACTCTTTTAACTTTACTACCTAACCAACTTGGTTAACTCTTGTTTTTTCGACCCCGACGCTATTAGGGCATCCGAGGGCTAGGGAGTCTTTCCTTTCTTCCATTTCTTCTTTCCTTTATTTTCTTTTCTTCTCCAGAAAAGCCTGACCAGAGGCTATAAGATGATAGCCCCATCACTGGTCTTGCCTTCCTTTGGCCAGCAATCAATTGAAGGGACTATTATTATGCTTTCAAGTCTTATACGATCTCTGGGCCGTCCTATGAAACGCTGGAGGGAAAATTTCTTCATTCAAATTCTATTAAATAAAGAGGTATATTATAGATTATTTTTCCTTACTGAAACTAAGGGTCTCACTATCACGAAAGATATTTTTCGTTACCAAACATAAAACAAAGCATTTATTAAAGAGTGCAAAATAACTCAATGAGAGAAAATAACACTGGATCGTAAAATAAGATTCTGGAGCAGTGGAAAAACAGATTAAATAGTGCCTAGTTCTAGAGATGGTTCCGGTACTCACGGGATACGAGTGCCTTGCTGTATATAAAGCCGTCATACATATTAGTAACATTTAACAACACAAAATATTTAAATATATTTTTTCCATCTAACGTAAGATGTTACGCAATTCGAATCATATTTATCTGAATATAGGGAGTTTTGACAGTTATCTTCACTTATTTTCAAAGCTATTTTATAATTCTAGATAGCTCAATTTTGAAAATACAGTAGATTAGTTTTATTGGATGTGCTTAATCAAATCAATAATTAACTTATTCTATTTATATATACAATATAGTAAAGTAAAGTGATCCCACAACAGGCCCGGAGGCCCTTTAGGTAGTAGGAGGTTAAGGCTCCCACTTTTTCTAGACAATCGGCACTTTTGTCAGCCGGGTTATCAGCCCTGCGTGACGGCCGCCTTTACCCCAGAACAAGCGTCTGGTACTAATTTTCGTTAGAGTGCCGCCAGAGGGTTTGGGTCAGTTTTAAAAATCCTGACCCCAACGGGACTTGAACCCTCGACCCTCCGGCTTGTAGCTCAGTGCCTTAAACCACTACGCTAGGCGTGCCCCTATATATATATATATATATATATATCCATCCATCCATAGTAATTCTGCTCGAAGGCAGGTCCTTCACTGCAATCACAGCATTTTCATGCTATGCTTACAGCTTTACTAGGGAATTGTGTAGGTGTGGTAGCTTCCCGTTGCTTTCCACACCTGTGAAGGATGACGATGATGATGATAATGATAAGGATGTTGATGATGATGATGGCCATATGATTTCGGGGACCGTTTGGGCCTCAACGTTTTCCTGACATTTGTCTTACAGGCGAGGAAAAAACCCGATAAAAACCTCACCCAGAAAAACTGCCCCGACCGGGGATCGAACCCGGGCCCGCTGCGTGACAAGGCAGCACGCTACCTCGAGACCACAGCGGTGGACTATATATATAGAGTGTTGCAAAAAAACACCGACAATGGAGTTGAGGTAGTATATTGAGATATGTTGATAATTTTCTTTAATGAGGTACCTGTGTCCGCTAACTTCTCAAGAGTACCGTTAGTTGGGTTTCATCATCATCAGCAACAAGGATTAGGCCCAATGACCTGCTCCGATCTCATTATAGGTCGAATTGGTCCTTCCATCTCTTCAATGATCTTCCCAACATTCTGCTCCCTTTTGGTTTATAATTATACATTCTTCTTGGTATGCGCTGTTCATTCATTCGTAATACGTGCTGAAGGTAAGCATTTTGATAATATTATATTTTTTCAGAGAGATTAAATATATTAAGTTCTGTTCTTATATCTTCGTTTTTCTTTTTATTGGTCCTTTGGTATCCTGCTATTGCTCTCAACATCTTCATTTCAGCAGCCTCTATTTGTTTACTATCTGCCTTTGTTAATATCCAGGTTTTACATCCATAGTTGGGTTTCAAAACTCTATACTTGACAATACTGTCACAGTCAAATCAAGTTTTCAAAATATTCACCTCCCATCTCATTGCAGACTGTACGTAGGCGGTACAGTGATTGGCGCACGAGTTCAAATATGTTTGGCTTCATTTGAATTATTTCTGTGGCGGCGTGCATTCGGGCTATAAGTTTCATACGTGACCCTACTGGAGTCTGATAGACTGTTTCATGTCGCCCCACAAAACGTAATCGAGAGGGTTAAGATCAGCTGATCTCGGAGGCATTGGGACTGGTCTCCCTCGACCTGTATACGTGGTATCCAAATGTCTCCTCATATTGGCATGGAAGTGAGCTGGAGCTCCGTCGTGTTGCAGCCACATTCTGTTGCGAAGCCACGTATCATAGGTTCCGTACCTGTGAGGTGTTTTTCAAGTAATGAATCTTCAAACTCCTCGAACTAACACTGATCATGACACATAATTAACTAGTCATAGTGTGAAAACGCATAATTTCCGGACATTGGTACCTTATTAAAAAATTATCATAAGTAATGCCACGAGTGATTTCCAAATTATCGATAAATTCACGACTCACGAAGTGAGGAGTGAATTTATCTAGAACATTTGGAAATCAAGAGTGGTATTTGTTATGACTATTTAACGAATAAAACTAAGCTGTTTACTCACAAATCATTATTTAACTATAGTTCTTTTTAAATATTTATATATGTAATGTAAACGGCGATGTTTGAAAACAAATGAGAAACGATTGGTACGCTTCATTTCCTTCCTTTGTTCATCACTGCAACCAGATTATAACATTACTTATTGCCAAAGGATCACAATATTGTAAGAATGCACCCTAAATTTATAACCAACGTTATAGGTATTAATTAATTTGATGTCCTATGATGTAAATATGTTAATTATATTTTTCTGCAACGTCATTTCCTGGAAAACAATTCGTTTAAGAAAGCTCAAAAAGTGTTTTATTTTTTTGTGGTATAATCAATTGTTACAAATGTTTTTATATTATCTATCGCATGCGCTTTCTGCTGACATGTATGCACTATATATACAATCTGGTAGCCTTATTTCTTAGAGGGCCAGGCACTGGAAAATAATGCTGTGACCTATTCAGAATGTTAAAAAGGAGGTACTTTCTTTATTATGATAAACTTTAGTTGGTAAATTCTAGGCGAAACACGACTGTGATTGGTTGTAGATATAAAATCATTTATATGTAATTAGTCATTGACTCCCATTTGGGGAATAAGTTAAATAGTCAACGTAACTTAATATACTACCTCACTTCCGTTGTCTATTTTGTTTGCAGCATCCTGAGTGTGTGTGTGTGTATGTATGTATATATATATATTCTCAGTTCAATAGTCATTCTTGTATAAAAAGCATAGTATAAACTATGGTTAATGGATAACAAAAATGTTTTACTACTAGAATTGCTAAGATTTTAAATTAGACGAAATCTTATTTCTAATATTTCATTGTCATTTCAAATCCTGGATTCTTACTCTGTTGTGATTTGTGCAATTTACGTAGTCATTTACAACAGTTGAGGAACGAAAAGGAAAGCAGGAAGAGCACCTATTATAGTGTTTGAATGTGTTTGTCTAAGTGATGTTAGTATGAATTACATGCACATAACAACTTATCTGGGCCTTAAATTTTACTTAACCTTCTCTGTGCTAACAACTACACTGTCTGCAGCACGTCTTATCTCAGCTTGATGGAGTGAGTCCAATAAAGTTATAGGTTTATACTTCCAGGTATTACTATCCACAAGGACACTCAAATTAACTGGCAATTATGATAAAATATTAAGTTGCTTTTGATATTTAATACCATGTAAACATTTACATAAAATATATAGGTGTACAAACAATACACATAAATTATAGGGAATTGTATATTATATTACCAGTATTCAATATTCATCTGCGAACATTAGAATCCATTGAGATATAAATAAAAAATAATTCGTTAAGCATGAAAGTGTAATATACTTTTCAATATGTTTCAACAATATGATGTACTAGGACTGGTAATAATATTACTTAATAATAAATATAATTTAACATTAATAACTTATTATTTATATAACATATATTTATATACCAAAAAAATACGCAAGTCACATTGTGTCATTTGCCACATCGCCTGAATTAAAAAAAAACATGCATATATAAAACATGTATACAGTCGTTAGTATAGGCCTAAGCGATACGTTATACGTCATTACCTCAAATAGCATTCTACAAAACAGAATGATGTGTGTATGTATAAATATATACAGAGTGTTGCAAAAACACCCACAACGGAGGTGAGGTAGTATATTGAGATATGTTGATCATTTTTTAATAAGGTACCTATGTCCGGAAGTGATGCGTTTTCACACTATGACTAGTTAATTATGTCGCAAAATCAGTGTAGTTCGAAGGATTTGAAGACTCATTACGTGACAACACCTCACAGGTACCGATCCTGCGAAACGTGGCTTCGCAACGGAATGTGGCTGCAACATGACGGATCTCCAACTCAATTCGATGCCAATGTGAGGAGACATTTGAATACCACGTATCCAGGTCGATGGATTGGCAGAGGGGGACCAGTCCCATGGTCTCTGAGATCACCTCATCTTAATCCTCTCGACTACGTTTTGTGGGGCGACATAAAACAGTGTGTTTATTAGACTCCTGTAGAGCCACGTATGCATCTTGTAGCCGAATCCACGCTGCTACAGAAACAATTCAAACGAGGCCAGGCGTATCTGAACGTGTGCGCCAATCACTACACTGCAGACGTACGCTCTACAATGAGATAGGAAGTGGATATTTTGAAAACTTGATGTGACTGTGACAGTATTGTCAAATATTGAGTCTTGAAATCCAACTAATGGAACTCTTGAGAATTTAGCTGCTTATAGTGTGAAAACGCATCATTTCCTGACATTGGTATCTTATTAAACATTTTGAACATATCTCAATATACCATCTCACCTCCGTTATCGGTCATTTTTGCAACACTCTGTGTATATATAAAGCGTCACTGCTATAAAGTAAAAATATTCTCTTTAATTTGCTTAATTGTTATAGTAAGCTACCAGATGGCAGTGAAGACCGAGTTCTCGCTACATCTCGTAATAAATGGATATATATATATATATATATATATATATATATATAAGAAATATAAATGTTTGTATTGGATTTCCCCGATAGTGTAATGGATAGCACGCTTGGGTACCAACCTAGAGGTCCTGGTTTAAATCCCGTCCAGGCATTTATTTTCTTATCGTGTCATATATATATATATATATATATATATTTGTGTGAAGCGCAGTTATTCAACTCAAGAACACACTTTGATAATTAGTTTTATATCTAAAATAAATGCAATTCTTCAGTATATCGATTGAAAGAGCTGATTAAAATCATTCTAAAAGAGGATAAGATAATGTTTAATTTTGTATTGTGAAGTTAGAATTCCAGTTTTCCTCACACTATAAATCAAAATATTTTTACCATGGTACACTTCGAATTTAGTCATTATTTTAATTTATTTTATCGAAATCGTTCAACATTACAAAATATTAGTAATAAAAAATACACAACATACAAATATACTCGTACATTCACACAATACGAAATACCATTAAAGTGTCTGGAAACAAGAACGCATTAGAAATAATAGAATACCCTTAAAGTATTAGATACTTGTTCCTAGAAGGGTAAGGAATATGTTTTAAGTGCCGTACCCGTATGAATAGACATGTATCATTATATCATTACTTATGGTTCCGAACAGTAAAATAAATTATGTTATTCAAATAAAACATCTTTGGTGACAATTAATTCACATAATAAATTATTTAATGAAAATATATTCACATAATTGAATAGTTGCCCCGAAATGAAATCCAACCCACAAAAACTCGAAAGTTGAGTTTTCAGTGGATCAATGATCTATCCAGGGAGTATCACGGCGTGGTGCAAGTAAAATTATCCATACTCTCTTCCAGACCTGTTTTATTTATTTTTAATAGTTGACTTTCAAGCGAATATTGATCTATGTGTAACAAAATGGCGGAAGCAGTTAGTCAAGTCATTAATAGCAGTGCAGAAAAACATTTATTGCACATGTGCAAATTCATTCCACCACAGTTCCGTGAATTCTAATCAGAATATTAGAGAAATAGAATGAAAATAAGAAAGACACAAATAATGTAATGAAATTACATTAAATGGAAAATGAATACCTCAAACTGATTAAGTTAGAAATTTTTCTAACTGAATCAGTGTTCAATATGTATTTTCTATCTCGTATTGTAGCATTTTAGTTAAATATGTGTAAGATCATTTTTCCAATTTATGGAGATAGATCACTTTGAACTAAATTCTGTAATAAATTGTTAATATTTTAGTTATTAGCATGTTATTTTCATTCAAATTGGCTGCAAATGATTACAATAGGACGAGAGATTAAAATGTATATGATATAAGGGTAAGAGTCTCAAAATGAACATTATACTTTTTTTTTTCGTTTTCCCAACAAATTGTAGTTTGTGAGTTAAATCTTTTTTCGGGGCAACTATTCAATTAACAGAGGTATCTTTGTCTGATTGTAATAAGCTATGAAAAACAACCTGATATATTAGTGAATTTGTAAATAATTTGTATAAGTAGTCCTGAAATTAACAGATTTTTCTGCATTACTTTATATTTTATAATCTAAAAAAACAGGCGGTTACTCACAGCAAGTCTATAATCGTTTTGATTATAGTCAGACATTGGACATAATAAAATATCACAATCTCAATAATTAATTTAGGGAATATTTTTCTCGGAAATAGATTTTAAGATAAATTGGAAAACACTTTCTTGTGGAAGTCACGGATTCATGCATTATAAAAGTCAAAAACAGAGCAGCAAAACAGCTTATGTCTACTTTCAAAATAAATGGTATCAATTCAATTTATATAATACACATTTATCATCAAGTTGGCAATATTAATAACGTCTTTCATATATCTAAATCAATCTTATTATAGTTTGAAATTAGTACTCAAATGAATTGACACATTTTGTTTATTCTTAACACATAAATATAAAATTTTAAGTGATATTTCTTGCACATTATAAATTATAATTGTGGTCAAATGTCGGAGAAATTAATACTATAAGATCTGTTTTCCTAAAGTGGAAATATGATAACTATTTGACACATTACTCTAAAAAAATATAATAAAAGGGAAGGTAAAAAGTGTACAAACAACTTAAAATATTACCTTTCCTTTGTTTAATTCATTATAATAGATCTATATCTTAAATAAAATTGGATCTGCTAGTTTTATTGACAATTTGAAGCCTCTTTAGGTTTGTAAGTAATTGAAAACTAAAGAATCAAGGACTAATTTCTTAAATGTATCCACGGATTTTTGCCCCCTCCCCAGATTTAATTAATTCAGCAGTAATCTACGCCTGGCGCTCGATTATATTTTTAATTTTAGTATAATATCGTAGAAAATATTAGAGGTAGGTTCAGGTCCGAAATAAACAAAGTCTGACTCAAATTTATCACCATCCTCGTTATCGTCATCCATAGATAAAATATATTTTAATTAATTAATTCAAACTGTTAAAACGTGCATTTATTCTCGAAACAAGTTATAATTTTTGGTTTTACACATTTTGGTTTTGGATTGAAAACCTATTTAAAGACTATATATTTCTTGAAACAAATGTTAACTATTAATTCTACAAAATTTTCTTGCAGATCACATAATATAAATGGCACAAAGAATAAGGTTCATGTAGGCAAACAGTTTTCAGACAATTTGAAATGTATAATGACTTAAAGCAAGGAGACACACTATCTGCTCTACTATTCAATGATGTACTAGAGCATGTCATTACATATTACAGGATGAATAAGGCCTACAACTCAATGTTATTAATAAGCTGTTAATTTATGCTCATGATGTAGGCATAGTATTATTAGGACATAGCGAGGAGATGATAAGGGTCTACGTACACATTATAATGTGCAACACTATGAGATTGATCGTTAATTTCCAGATACATATTCACTGGAACGTTTTTGGTTCTCTTAATTTTTGTTTCTCATCTATTCTTTTGAGCCTTCATATTTCAAACTCCTTATAGAAAGTAAGCAATCATACTTTTGACTTTAGGAAAGCAAATGCATTTTAAAATGATATTGTTGGTTGCTACGGAAGTAAATTCACTCTACGGAATCTAGGGAAATACATTAAATTTCGAATATTTTGTTCAATAATTGCACATCAACAAACAATATATTAGTTAAAATTCAATTTAATATTCCGCGCAATAGTAACTGGTGATTGGAGACCATCACTCATTTTTCGTCTTATAATAATAGTGAAAAATCGAACAATGCGCAAATACTGATGAATAACTATTCGAGTCCTAGTTTTATTATTGAAACTTTTTTTTCGTCTTATAACCTAAGGGCTACCACTCACTCTACATTCAAACCCCTAGTACAGACCTAAAAGAAAACACTGTCGAGATGGTTCCTGTAGTGTGCTAAACGCGATAATTTTGCAGTCAGTTATAAGTTTAACATAACTCAGAATAGCTTCTAAGTACTAATTCACATTTGAAATGCCTATACACTAATAATAGATGAGTCGATATTATGAAGTCAGTAAGTAGTACCAATTCACATCTTGTTTCCCCCAAGTACAACAATGGCGTCGCAAACCCGCCAGTTTAGAGTGCGTGGGCTATATCGACTGATATTAAATAATTTGAAATTAAGATAACAGAATAAAACAATATATATATATATATTGTTTTATTATTTTATGCTATATATATATATATATTGTTTTATTATTTTATGCTATATATATATAGCATGATGAGAAAAATAAATGCCTGGACGGGATTCGAACCCGGAACTCTGAGTCTGTACCTCAGCGTGTTATCCATTACACCACCAGGCGAATCCAATTCAAACACTTATTTTTCTTATATATGTATTATATTCTCCATTATTACTAGATGTCGCGAGAACTCGGTCTTCACTGCCATCTAGTAGCTGACTATAACAAGTAAGCAAATTAAAGAGAATATATATTTTTTTATTTTATAGCAGTGACGCTTTATCGATGTTATAATTAAATGTTTAACATTGAGCAAAGCAAGCTTAATATGGCATGATAAGAAAAATAAATGCCTTGACGGGATTCGAACCCGGAACTCTGAGTCTGTACTTCAGCACGTTATCCATTATTATATTCTCCATATATAATACATATAAAAGAAAAATAAGTGTTTGGATTAGATTCGCCTGGTGGTGTAATGGATAACACATGAGGTATAGACTCAGAGTTGTGGGTTCGAATCCCGTCCAGCCATTTATTTTTCTTATAATACCATATTAAGCTTGCATTGCTCAATGTTAAACATTTAATTATAACACATATATATATATATATATATATATATATATATATATATATATATATATATATATACGTTTAAACATATGCAATTCATTACGTAACAAGAGTTGGTTATTCTCAAACTCAGTCCTCGCTGAAGTTCAGGTATGAGCTTGTCCTCCACAGAGTTATGTTCTGTATTAAATAAATGGAAAAACAGTACTTCACCTTTCCCAATATACAAAATAGCAGTGCGCATGCGCATGAGTTTATAGGGCTGTCGCTAGGTGGAACCACATATCTTTGAAATCCTACAGAAAGTTGATAGAGTTGTTGCTAGATGGCAGCACGTGCGGTATGACCAATCTTCGAAATAAATTCCCAAACATTTATTAAAAATGGATGTACACTAACTTCTCCCTTTCTAACCTAACAAAATAAATTACATGCATATTATTTACTGAAGTGTACTCAGATATGATGTACACTAACCTAACAAAAATAGAACTAACATAACTTTCACGGTGTAATTGAGTTGTTGATGGTGGCAATAGTGTATCGCAAAATTATGTAAATATACTCTGCTGCTACCTTGTTTCTCGTAAATAAATAGATATGTAAAAATTGTAAAAGAATGTTATAAATATCGTTAAAAACGTTTTAAATAATATAAAATGTTGGTAAAAACAGGAGAAGCATGTAGAGTAACAGTATAACAAGAATATACTATAGACAATTAAGGGAAACGTAATGTACTGTTAGCCAAATTAATTACTATTTTACATTCAAATACTATTCAATTACATTTATTGAATCGAGATCCTTAATTCTTCAGAACTTCAATTTTTTTTGCAAATATACTTAATGAGAATTAGAAAATAGTTGTTAAAGGATATTTAATAAATTAGCAAATCAAACTATTCACAAGACAAACTTAATCTTCAATTCGAGTTCTTGTGTAACACAAGCCATTTTAAATGCCTCCAGAATATATTTATTTAGTTATCCGTAAAGTGTCTCGGCATAACTAGACAGTCACAGAAAAGTCATTATGAGTCAAGATAGAGATTGTTACATACTGGTACTTATTCATAAAATTGGCTTAATGGAGTACAGGTATTTCTTGGTTTCTCTTCGCTGCCAGCAGAATTCTTCGTTGCAAAGTTCTGTCAAATGCAAGACATTAAATATTAGTTATATAATATTTTTCTTAAATTAACAAATAATATTTGTACAACTAAATTGTGAAATACAACATTAATTTAAATTTCAAAATAATTTTAATAAAGAATATATTTCTTATATTTAAGTTCAACTTTCAATGGGTCATTACCAGAGAGAGGAATCTCTTCCAAAATGTCGAAGGGTTATTTGTACTGGTATAGACTATATGAGAACGCGCGCATAGGGGTGGAACGGGGTGTATTACATAGCTGCATACCTACCGGGCTATGAAGAGAGCTCTGTCATGTAGAAAGGCAGACGCATTAAACAATGTTTCGTTTAGTAAAAAACTGGAGTTATTGTACAGTGTGTCCACAAAGTCATGCTACCAAAACAATGTAACTTAGCTCGTAAACTATTTCAGATATTGATATGCGGTTTTTAGCAACGAATTCAACATCTCTCAAAGTTTTGTTTACATGTGTTGCAGATTGTGATTTAAACGACAATGACGACACAACAGGAAAAGACCCAATGTGTATGGTGGTATGATGAGTCTGGTAAATCACCACTGACTGTCTTGGGAATTCTCCGCCGACAATATAGAAGAGATCTTTCATCCAAATCATCTATAATTATGTGGGCCGAGAAATTTCTAGCGATTGGCAGGGTAATGGACTTGCCACGGATTGAACGACCAAGTGTAATGCCAAGAAACTATCAAAAATGGGCAATTTGCATTTCAACTGAGATCTCAAAAATCGGTTCGTCGTGCTTCACGGGAACTGCATTTACCAAAATCGACCAATCATAAATTCCTCCATAAGCGGCTACATCTTCAGGCCTCTAAAGTGAAAATTACGCAAGCGTCGCTGCCAACTGACTTCCCTCGGCGTCTGAATTCGTTGATTCCATGCTGAACGCAATTGACGAAGACTATGACTACCTTCAGAGGGTGAAGTTCTTTGAAGAAGCGACTTTCTTTGGGTCTGGACATGTTAACCGCCAGAATGTTCGGATATGAGTGGTGATTTACCAGACTCAGCATACCACCATACACATTGGGTCTTTTCTTGTGGTGTCGTAAATGTTTAAATCACAATCTGCAACAAATGTAAACAAAACTTTGAGATATGTAAAAAAATTACGTTGCAAAACACCGCATGTCTCTTTCTCGAATAGTTTACGAGCTAAGTTACATTGTTTTGGTAGTAGGACTTTGTGGACAGCCTGTAGAGTACCATAGGGAAGTCATTGCTTTAAAAAGTTTCATTACCTTGTACGCAATGCATTACCTAAGTGTATTTTATTGTATTATGCACTTTATATTGCTTCATATATTTATTTTGCGGAATAATATTTAATTATTTACCCGACAGGTGTTCAGACATGTGATACTCCCATTCCACCACTCCTAATCGCTCTAGTATAGTCAGTATCAGTACAGGTAAGTCAATAGTATTGTGGAACAAATTCCACTCTCTACTTTATTACTAAGAGCAGTGTAAACGAGTCAGATGAAAGACACTTTGAAAACTGACGAAGGGCTCCAACATCGCTCGGTGTGTCTCCTGAATATAATAAAAGGTTTACATAGGCCTTACACAATGCTCAGTATATATGATCAAGTACATATTACTTATTACATGTAAGTATAAATGTCGTACTCAGTAAGTTTCATTTTCAGCGAACAAGTATAATAGTAAATCCATATAACAACATACATATACATACATACATACATACATATATAGTATAAATACATTCAAACTTTAATTCTGATTTTAATACTTCAGTTTCCTTTACATTACTATTTATATTGCTTGATTCTAGTCCATGCACTGCAAGATTACTTCCTCTGTTTGTAAATGGGGACAACTTACGTTAATTGTGGCGCAGATGGGCACTTACCTTAAGTTTAAACTAGGAAAACTAACCAATAAATGTAGTACAATGTGATAGGTATATATACATTGAACTGTGCAAAATAGCGAAATTTTAGTTAAAATTTGAAATAGCAGTATCCTAACACACGTGATATAGACATAATAGATCATGCAACGATAAGTATAAATTGTGACTAAAAAGGACTGCCAACTTAGGGAATTTTGGTAGATATATCAGCTACGCTCATAGAGCTATCGTGCCATCTTGAATTTCACTAAGGTACAGTAGAATATTTCTAAATCTCTTGGGGCACATTTTCGTAGCAATTTATAATTGTATCTAATCACAGTGAGGTAACTCTCTTAAGGTAACTTAACTTGTAATTTCTTAATTGCTGAAAAAATAGAATCCAAAAATATATAATTGAGAAAGTAGGATTAATGCCGAATGATATCAGTAGATCTGCAAATAAAAGGAAAAATAGAAAAAAGGAAGAAAAAATATATTACGAGGATGTGATGTAAGTGATGAATTTTCCCTTACGAAAATGACTACGTAATGTATCAATGTTAAGCTATTTGAAATAATAGGCATATATATATATATATAATATATATATAATATATATATATATAAGCGTCTAAATTCCCCTTTCAGAGTTTGATGGCATAGAGAAGGGACCAATTCAATTAAATGTAACATACGAATCCATATCCGAAAATACCGCTTTTCCTTTACACACAAAATACCACTGCTGTCTGTCGTCTGGAACCACTTACAAGAAGGGATCAATGTGACGACCACCGACTTCAAATACAGATGCGGTACCTCCGTACCACGTTTTTGTAAACACGATCACCAATCCCTGGTCCAACAACATCCGCCGCTGTCATAACTCGTGCTAGTAGGTCTTCCACGGATTCTACAGGGTATCGTAAATTAAGGTTTTCTTATGACCTCACAGGTAGTAGTCAAGCGGGGCCAAGTTGGGAAAACGTGCGGGCCAAGTAATCGGACTTGCCATTGCACCGAGCTTCGCTGTACAATAACACCATGTCTGTGTGTATTCCATGGATAATAGCAACACAGTACCAATACTTATACTATCGTGAAGAATTACTACTGTATAGTGCAGATGAAGACGTCATTGGTCGGATCACAAACTCATCTGAATAGCATGTAAATAAACTTGCAGTGGGCATGGAACATCAGGAGAGCGGGAATGACGTATGGACTACCCTAATCAAGAATATCCTAGTGAGTGGCGCCGAGTTGATTTTGCGTGTAGCGGAATATCAGTACGTTTTCGGACACGAGTTTCTACGCTAAACTTAATTGTCTTGATCCCAACACAAGTCCTAAAACTCTGTAAGGGGAATTTAGACTCAACCTGTATATGACAAGTCATGATTATATCCCTTTGTCACATAACACTTTGTTTGAATTTATAATAATAATAATAATAATAATAATAATAATAATAATAATAATAATAATAATAATAATAATAATAATAATAAAAAATAATAACAATAATAATAATAATAACAATAATAATAACAATAACAATAATAATAATAATAATAATAATACTCTATTTATTCAGGCACAATTAAAGCCATAACGCCTACTTTTCCACTCAACCATCACAAATATACGAGAATTTCCAATAAATTTGTTTTATAATATATAAGACATAATTAATTTTAAAAATATAATAAAATATGCAATATAGAATTCATATATGTAAAATATGTTTTTCACGCTAAATATAATAATTATTATTACTATTATTATTTATTTTATATACAGATTTTCAATGTTTACACATCTTTCTGTGCCTAAAGTTTTATTTTCCTTCTCAACTCGTCTCTATCCATCCACTCCATGTCCTCCAGTCCTCTTATTCTCATTCCAATTCTTATTTCTTGCATCCACGAGTTTCGAGGGCTTCCTTTCCTTCTTCTTCCAGGTGGACACCATTCCAATGTTTTTCTGGGTAACCTTTCTTCTTGTATTCGTCGTACATGCCCATACCCATTTAATTGCTTATATCTTATATAATCTACTATTGAATGTCTAATATTCATTTTTTTCTTGTATGATAATAATAATAATAATAATAATAATAATAATAATAATAACAATAACAATAATTACGAAACGCCGATTAATACTTTTAGGTCTATATTACGTTTGAAGTTAATATTGAAACTGAAGTTAAAGAAAAAAATAAAAAATAAATATTTCAAATTATTCTAACGCCTGGTAGTCCCTGATTTCCAATCAGATAATTCCTGTTCCGGGATCTGGAGATGGCGTCTTATGATGTGGAGTGATGAAATATCCTACGTTGCAGTATATTAAGGAACAGAATAAAATGACATTCATCAGAAGTTTGTTTATATCTGTTATTTTAACCGGTACGCTTGATTCCACGAAAACGTGTCTACCGAATGTCACTACAAAAATTCTAAGAAACCAGAAGAGACACATGTTATTCTAAAAAAATAAAAAAAATAAAAACTAGAGAAAGAATATTCATTTTAGAAATAAGAATGAAGAGATTTGTAGAAAAGAACATTCCAATGAGAAGGAAAATGCTATTCGCAATACAAGGAACGGATTAACATCGTAAATAGAAATGTTTTGTGTGCAAATTTATCAAGTATTTTAAAGTATTCACACATGTGAATGCCACACTCCCCAGACTGGTTATGGAAATATATAATTTTATTCTTTGAATTTCCATTTTAGAATCTATTTATTCAACTACCTGTTAAAAAAAACCTTGTAACGCATAAATTACAGTAAAAGTTCCTTATCCGCGGTTCCGTTATTCGCGTTTTTTATCATTCGCGGGTTAAAAAATTGCGGCACAGTTCCTTATTCGCGGCTAAAAATGTATTTATTCACAGATCCATTCGGTATTGTATTAGTAGGATCAGTATCGTTTATCAACACATCGGCAACTTTTTTTTTTCTTTTAACAATATGGACAAATTAATATCAACATAAAACAAACCTTACTGTCACTAAGCCTAAAGTTCGTTGTTAAAAGTCACCGCCGCCGTAATTCACGTGCCATTATGTCCGTTGATAAGTGCCGCCGCCCTCGCCACGATTGGAGTTTTATTGTTTCAACTTGTCATTCGATGCAATAATTTTGATTGAATAACATGTGTCTCTTCTGGTTTGTTGCCAATTTATAATGTCTAGTTAAAGGAAAGAAAATTTGATCATTTACGCTTGTTGCCAGTCGTTTGCGTCTATATCACGCTGTTTCAATGCTAATGAATCAACTGTACGATTCATCAAGAAATCCAAAGACAAAGTAAGGAATTCTATATCTTAATTCACAGCTGAATATCAAACTGAATTGAAAGACGTTTTAAAAGCGGCAAATCAAGAAAGAAACTAAGTTCATTAAGCCCTTACTTAAACCTGAGAGTAATGATTAATATAAATTGTTCAAAATCTCTCATCAATTTAATTTATTTTGATAATTTTAATTTTAATTTTATTTTGGAACCTTGTAACGTATCCCATATATATCTACACAAATTACCATTCCATATTCGCGGTTTGTGTACTCGCGGCATATTTGCGGAACATATCCCCGCCAATAAGGAACTTTTACTGTATATAATATTATACTTTATATTTTAGTCTTCCATTCGGATGTTCGGACGGGAAGCACTTCACGAAATATTCTAAACATTAGGTCAGGATGGAGATGAGTGAAAGACTTACGTCCGTGGGGTCGTGAATCTATGGGTTAGTTAGTGCCCGAGAGTTAGTTGCACTTAATATTTTATAATATACTTGATTAAATTACTCTATTTATTCTTTTAGCCAAATGCGAAGGAATCGAGGTTGTTCTCCTAAAACGATTTTTGGATCTTTTTACTAATTTTTATAGATACATCAAATTATAGTGGCTATATATATATATATATATATATACGTTTTCTTGCGTTTTTCCGCGTCTTGGCATTCCAGTTCGGCCTCTGGCCACTGAATCCGAAGTTTCGGCATGATCCCACATGCCATTAACAAGGAATGATAAGTTTTTATTATTGATTTCGTACATCTCATTGATGGATAAATTATATTTGAAGAGAAAAATTATACGCTCAGACCGGGACTTGAACCCGGGACCCTTGGTTCTCTAGACCAAGTGCTCTACCAACTGAGCTACCTGAGCAAGTACCGATCTAAACGCAAATCTTTCTCTATATACATTGTAATTCCCATCCCCCAAATGCTATGAAGCCATGCTTCTATCTTGCAAATGGCGGCTCCTTTATTAAGAAGACATATTTGGGAATTACACATTACAGCCAGTACGGCTTTTTCCAAGTTTTTATTATTGATTTCGTACACCTCATTGATGGATAAATTATATTTGAAGAGAAAAATTTTTCTCTTCAAATATAAGGAATGATAAGTTTGAGTCACAGGTTTAGGTCTTATATAATAAAATGCAAAGAGTTTTCGCTGTGGTCCGTTTCCGAAGACGTACACCCATCCAAAGTTTAGTTCTTATGTTGTTAAAATACCTTCAGTTTTTCAATATGGTCCGTTTCCGAAGCCGTACACCTGTCCAAGGTTTAGTTCTTATGTAGTTAAACATCTTCAGTTTTCAGTGCGGTCCGTTTCGGAAGCCGTACATCCATCCAAAAGTCGACCACACTCCATGTTGCACAACCGAGGTTTTCTTCACATATTCTTCGCTGTTGTGGGGATTACATGGTGACCTGTGACTCGAACTTATCATTCCTTGATAATGGCATGTGGGATCAAGCCGAAACGTCGGAATCAGTGGCCAGAGGCCGAACTTGAATCCAAGACGCGGAAAACCCAAGAAAACTTTCATATTCATACTTATACCCGCGAAAATCTGTAATATAACATATATATATATATATATAGGTCTATATATATGTGTGTGTGTGTATGTATGTATATATATATATATATATATATATATATACACTTATTTATTTACTTGTATGTACTTATTTATGTGTGTGGGTGTAAACGCTCTAGCGGGCGCAATTATTATTTTTTTAGATCCTAATTAGGTTTGTAGCAATCAATTGAGAAAGGAAGGGTGGAATTAGTTAACCTGCTACAACGAACCACAAGACGTTGAGGTTCACTTAAGCGAAAATTTAAAATCACTCTAGCTGCCACAATTTTTCATTCATCATAACGAAACCCGTTATATGCCATAGAAATAAAACAAGAAAGGTGTTACTCGAAAATAAGCAAAATACTACCATTAGAAGTAGAGGTTTACCTGAAATATGTAATTTGAAAACCTCTCTAACGGCCGGTTTGTCACTCTGATTTTATTTTCCCGTAACGTTACTGATATATGTACTATAAATAATGAAACAATAAATAATATAATCCGTAAACCAGTAAAATTTGACCTAAGTTTGACTTCATTGATGAAATTATTTAGTTTGCGCAATTTGTATGTCATATACATTTTTAGAATTTCTTCGATCTATTTAACGACGATAATTAACATCTGAATCATTATCGTCGCAAAAAAAAGTGAGTACAAAAGAGTCACAAATTTTACTCTTACCCGTAGATTGTTTTTTTACATGACCTAAGTTCAATGTAACCCGGAAAGGGGGGAAAGTAACGACTTTATTTCAATTCCTAAGGAAATAGTTTTCATTGATTTAATCCACTTAAAGTTCATAACTTCAGCTAAGTTTCCACGTAAACTTCTGTTCACGGTAACCAATAACACAGGTAGGAAAAACAGGAAAAACGTTTTTAAATTATTATATTGAGAGAGAAGAGAGGAAGTAAGGGAAGGGCCTGTGTTACCTAAAAGAGTTAATAGTAAGTGCCCTGCAATTATATTAGCTGCTAGTCACTGGGCCTATTTGGTTTTCATGACTATTTAACTCATACCCCAAATGGGAGTCAATGACCAATCACGTTTCAATGAATTTTGTTTTACAACCAATCACAGTCGCGTTTCACCTCGATAATTTTGATTACCAAAATAAAGAAAGCCCTTCCTTGTTTTCATTTTTTCTCCATTAGGATACATTATTACAATATTGCGAACCAATTTGGCAATAAATAGAATGATTAAGTTGCAGTGATGAAGAAATTAAACATAACCAAACATTTCTAATTTGTTCTCAAACATCGCCGTTTAAATCAAATATATAAATATTTTAAAATAACTTATGATAAAAGAGTAGCCACTCCTCATTTACATTCGTTAACAATCCCTCTTCATAGCACTTCCTCTTATTCTATTTCTTTCACAGTAGCCTTAGCCTACTCCTGAAATTTCCTTCCTTAAGATATCAGGGGTTGCCACACACTTGGTACTTCTAAGTCACCTGTTCTTAAACAATTAATTTTTCTCGTGGATTAAATTTATTCCATGTCATTAATAGTTTTCTTCTCATTTTTCTATATTGTACATTTTATATTTCATTTGTTAAATCTAGATTAAATGGAAATATTTTGTAAATAATTATTATATTGTAGACATAGGCCCTACTACGTAATATTTATTCTTATTGTAATTAGATGTAAGAATAATTTTTGTACTTTTTTAACATGGTTGGGTAGTAGATGAGGTCTTAAACCTTAAATCTGCCAGGTAAAATAAAGCTATTATTATTATTTAATTATCAGGGTTCGATTTATGAAATCGTTCATACAATTTTTAATCAAATAATGTGAAAATGCTCTAATCATTAGAACGTGTAGTTTGCAATCGGTTGTTCTTGTGTTAGGAGGCATCTGTTTATATATACATACATATACATACATACACTAATGCAAATAATAATAATAATAATAATTCATCAGAGGTGATCCCTTGATGACGCATGTTTCCTCAACAACAAAAAAATCTTCTTCTAGCCCCGACCTATCTAATCTCCATTTTTAGGATTCTTCTGCCACATATTCCTTTTATTACACACTTCCCATGTAGACTGAGATCTTTCCCTCTTTTTATTTTATATTTATTTACGAGGTAAGACCTTTGTATCCAATCGATTATTTCTTCTAATTGCGTGAACATGATATTTTAATTATAGTTATTCTATCTCTTGAACAATACCCTTGTTTGTTTCAATTTACTATCTAATTTGTAACTTAAGCATGATTTGTACATTGACTAATGTTCCGAATGCAAAACTCCGAAGACGAACCGGAAGAGGTTTTACAAGTACTGAGAGGATGGTCATGTGATACGGATGGAAGAGGAAATATGGCCGTAAAAGCTTTGAATAATACTCCAGGGAACAGAAGGAACACAATGAAGAGAAAATAATTAGAATGGCTGTGTTCGACTGGGCAATTAGAGAATATGAAAGGAATGACAGAGAGACAAGGCGATCGAAATGCGGGATGGGGAAAGGTGTAGGTCCCCGGTTCACAGATTGATTTTATTATATTTCTCATTTTGTCTTCTAGAAATTCTACCAGTCTAAGGAAAAAGCCCAGTTGGTAGACTAAGAATGAGGTGGGAGAATAACATTAACTGTGATTTGAGGGAAGTAGATTATACAGGGAATAATTGGAAAACAGCGCAGAATAGGGATGTATGGAAAGCTTGTGTCCGCCGGTCATGATCCTACGGATTCGATAGTGCCAGTGAGTTAGTTACTTAGATATTTTACCAGTAGGCCTACGCTTTTAATTTTTTTGCAGTTCCATATAGCAAATACTTTCTAATATTTATAATCTATATATAGTAATTCTGCCCAAAGGCAGGTCCTTCACTGCAATCATAGCATTTTCATGCTATGCTTGCAGCTTTACTAGGGAATTGTAGGTGTGGTAGCTTCCCGTTGCTTTCCACACCGGTGAAGGATGATGATGATGATGATAATGATAAGTTTGATGATGATGATGACCATATGATTTCGGGGACCGTTTGGGCCTTAACGTTTTCCTGACATTTATCATACAGGTTAGGAAAAACCCCGATATAAACCTCACCCAGAAATACTGCCTCGACCAGGGATTGAACCCGGGCCCGCTGCGTGGCAAGGTAGCACGCTACCTCGAGACCTCACCGGTGGACTATATTTATAATAATGATGACAATAATATCTACTATCTATAATAATAATAATAATAATGAAATAATAATAATAATAATAATAATAATAATAATAATAATAATAATAATAATAATAAATAATAATAATAATTAATAATAATAATAATAATAAAAATAATAAAAATAACAATAAAAATAACAACAAAAATTATAAAAATTATAATAAAAATATAATAATAAAATAATAATAATAATAATAATAATAATAATAAAATAATACATTTATTGTTATTTAACAGGTTTGAAATGAATATATCTTCTTGTACCATATTAAATATCGATTATCTTCCGCCATTCATCTTCATCTTTACAATTATTGATAATTGCAAATTGGATATATTCCAACTTAAATTCTACCCCCCTTAAAAATAAATTCCAGTTACCATCATGCAGTCCCTTGTCCTTCATAAAATTACAATTCCCTCTATCCGTTCTTCTTAGTTCTCCCTCTTCTGTTCCTCCGATTTGGAATCCACTCCAATCTCCTAATTGCAATATATCTTCATTCATCCTCTTCACGTATCCAAACCGAAATTATTTCTTTCGCACAGATTGTATAATTGTTTCGTTAAAGTTCATTTTTCTCGATAATACTGTTTTTGATCCTGTCTAATTTAGCTCATCGTGCAGATCTTCTTAAAAATCAATTTCCGTAAATTGAAATTTTGACTTTAATTTAAAATTTACGATCCACGTTTCTTCTCTATTGGTCATTAATCTTCTTAGTATTGACTTATAAATATGGATTTTAGTATCTTTGAATATACATGTACTTTTATCCCACAAAATTGTATTCTACATTACTATTGCAGATCAACTTTTCAGTTTATTTTTGGTTATTATATTATTTTATTTTAAATTTTATTTCAATATCGTAAAATAGTTTTAGTAGTATAATTCACAACGTTAAATTTTCAGTTAAAATATTCATAATTTAGTGGTCAGAACTTGGAAGACAATCTCAAAATATGTCTCTGTGTCCTAAAGTTTTTTTCCTTGTGAAACCTGTCTACTTGGTACCTCCCCTTTAAGTTCACTTTCAATTTGGTCTTCCCGTTCAATATTTGGTTTCTCTCTACCAACTCCGTATTTCAAATCGTTTTCTCTTTATTTACTCTTTGTAGTAACATTCTTCTCTGTTTAAATGATTTTTTTTCTATTCTCAATCAAGAACCAATCTGAGATGCTTTACGACATAGTTAAAATTTGAAAATCCATCAATATTGCTGGTATAATATATATAATATACAAAAAAATGTTAAATTAACAAACATAAATAATTATTCATGCGCATTAAAGTTGCATTGAAATCAATACGTTTTAATATCGTTTTGCCTTCTTGGGCGCTTTCCCCCGTCTTTCCTGTAATAAGTTTTCATGTCTTACTTTCATTCCTAATTTTTTCCACATGTCCTGCATATCGCATATTACGAAACTTAATTCTTCTTACTACATCCGGTTTGCCATAAAGATCGTACAGCTCTCTTAAGTAGTTTCCTCATTTCCTTGAATATTCGCCTTTCTTTGGTAATAAATAATAGTTTTAAAAAACTAAAACAATACGCTTTATTAGAAAACATAATTTTAATTTCCAACACACTTGGGACAAAATTAAAGTGGCAAAAAAAAGTCATCTCCAACATATACAGAAAAACTAGAGTTATCTAAAAAAATGGTATTAATAAGCTGTTAGTTTATGCTGATGATGTAGTACTATTGGCCGATAACGAGGAGATACTAATGGACAACACGCACACACTATTGAGTAACACTAAGAAATTAGGACTGGAAGCAAATATCAATAAAACTAAATATATGGTCACACGTAGAAATACATTATATAATGGAAATGGACAGCTAATGACAAATGAGAGAAATTTCGAGGGTGTGGCTGAATTCAAATACTTAGGAACAATAATCACAAATAGGAATGAGATGCACAAAGAAATTAAACATAGACTCAATTCTGGAAATGCGTGCTATTATGCATTGCAGAGACTCTTGATGTCCCAACTCCTTTCAAAATACGTTGAACTGAAAATATGTAAGACTATTATTCTACCAGTTATATTATATGGGTGCGAAACATGGACTCTTACTTTAAGGGAGGAAAGGAGACTACAAGTATTTGAGAATAAAGTACTTAGGAAAATTTTTGTACCAAAGAGAGATGAACAGACAGGTGAATGGAGAAGACTACAAAACAATGAACTACATGGTCTTTATAGGAAGCCCGATATAATAAGAACAGTTAAGTCTCGTAGACTGCGATGGGCAGGACATGTTGCACGTATGGGGAATGAAAGACTTGCATGGAAGCTTCTTGTAGGAAAGCCATAGGGAAAACGCCCAGTTGGAAGACCAAGAATGAGGTGGGAGAATAACATTAACTATGATTTGAGGGAAGTAGATTATACAGGGAATGATTGGAAAGCATTAGCTCAGGATAGGGATGTATGGAGAGCTTATGTCCGCTCGGCCATAAACCTACGGGTTCGATAGTGCCAGTGAATAAGTAAGAGTTATCTAAAAAAAATAATTTCACCATCTAAAGCGTGGGGTGCTTTTTATGGTTTTTACTTTTTCTTCTTAGAGACTTTACTTTTACCAATATCTGTTTATTATCAAATATATTAATTTATAAAGATCACCCCACGCTTTTGATGGTAAAATTATTTTTTTTGTAGATATCTCTAGTTTTATTCTAGATGTGTTGAAGATGATTTTTTTGTTGACCACTTTAATTTTATTCCAAGCATGTTGGAAATTAAAATTATTTTTAATTTTTTAGTTCGATTTTCTAATAAAGCGTGTCGTTTTAGTTTTTTAAACTATTATTTATTTTTTAGTTTGGTTTTCTAAAAATGTAAATATTTTTATATTCGATACTATTGTTGTATGAGCTAAAAGTAATACTGTTCCAAAAAAAAATCCTCCGGGCCGGATTTGAACCAGCGACGTACGGATTACTGAAATTATATGCTACTACAGTCCACCACTCTACCAACTGAGCTACCACAACGATAGACTAAAACGCCCATACGTCCGCAACCTGTTACACCAGTCTTTATTTTTTTTTGATGTCCTGATGATCCGGGCCATGATCTCAGAAAAAATTATGAAATTATTGTATTGTCATTGGTATACAAAGTTTCAAATCGATCCAATATTATTAAGTGGGTGAAAATCATGTTGAAAGATACATAGATAGATACAGGTCAAGCTAATATAAGGCGTGTAAAAAATTCCCTTACTACTTTAGTATCAAATCAAATCTTTATTCTCAAATCATCCGATCCGATTGAGGGTCTTTCCACTTTTCAGCGGTTGCCCTTTTACCAGCCGGCTGCTGGCCCTTCACATCCACATGTGTCAATCATAGAGGTAGATGATCAACAGCCAGTGTAGGGGTGACATGTGGTTAGCATGTCGAGTCCCCCAGCCGTTATAGCTGGTTCCTCAACCTGGAGCCGCTACTTATTGTAGCTCCCAATTGCCTCACGATGCTTGGTGGGCACCGGTCCCATACTGGCCGAAATACCATGAGAAAATGTCTTCCCCCATGGAGACTCGAACCAGCGCAAGTCCCGTAGCTCTGCGCCAAGGCTTCCTACCTTAACTGCTCGGCTACGGCGCGGGACTATTCTCAAATCATACTGTCTCAAAAAATGTCACTCCTACAAATCTGAAGTCATAGTGCGAAAAATAAATGTATCTAATATATTTACTGAACTTTTTAATAAACCGCTAATCATAAATCAAAAGAAAATATTTGAATTTTAACATAACTCTTATAATTACTACATTATTAATAATCTTCATATATAAAATGAGTGTAAGTGTGTCTGTCCTTTAAGGGCTCAAAAACTACTTAACTTATTTGAATGGTGTTTTTACCATCATTTAGAGAATATTTGGGGCAATTAACGTGTATACGGTATAACATATTACCATATGTATGTATATGGCCGGATCTAAAGAGAAGGGCACTAAAAAAGGCGCTTTTTGGACTTTAATTGGTCTAAGATCCGGTTGCAAGATTACTACGTTCATCGAGTGTATGAACAAAATCAACTTTTTTCATAAAATTGTGAATGACTGAATACATTTTTGGCGAGATTGCCTATTAAAATTAGATCGCCAGTATGTTTAATTAAAATATGATTTATTTATTTATTCGAAATAATTTGATTCACTTGTTAATAAAATATATTATAAGCCAGTTCGCAGAAATCGATGTATTGAGCTTGAAAAGTTTTGGTTTGCCATTGCATTCTTGGCCGTAACCTCCTCGCACCGGGAAGAAAACCACTGTCCTTTATGTATACTACGTACAATGTATATACAAAAATATATCCAAAAGGTAGTGTTAATATACATAATACGCGAAACATATCACAGCATTTTAAATGAACTGAACTTTATTTGAAACAATATAAAACAATACATACGTACTTACCGCTATTTATTACTGATTGGTGTCACAGCCTGCTGTAGCTGCGAGGAGGTTTACGGCCAAGTTTGCAATGGCTACCAAAACGTTTCAAGCTCTATACATCGATTTCTGCGAACTGGATTATAAATTATTTTAATAACAAGTGATTCAAATTATTTCGAATAAATAAATAAACTATATATTAATTTATTGACTTAGGCTTTCACGGCCGGAGTAACTATGATGATCTTGCAGAAGATTTCCGGGCTGTTGGCCGTGGTCTTGAGGCTTGTAGTTCCCCAACGTTTCGCCAGAGACTGCGTCCGGCATCCTCAAGGATAGTTTTGAGACTGGCAATTTTGTCGACTACCTGCTCTATTTATACATGTATCCGCGACGGTCGCGGATAGAGCACGTAGTCGACAAAATTGCCAGCCTCAAGACAACCCTTGAGGATGCCGGACGCAGTCTCTGGCCAAACGTTGGGGAACTACAAGCCTCAAGACCACGGCCAACAGCCCGGAGAAATCTTCTGCAAGATCATTATATTTTAATTAAACATACTGGCGGCCGAATTTTAATAGGCAACTCGGCAAAAATGTATTCAGTCGTTTATAATTTGATAAAATAGATTTTGTTCATACACTCGATGAACGTAGCAATCTTGCAGCCGGATCTTGGACTAAAAGAATATAAATATTAATAGTAAACTTTTTAATATTGTTGTATTATTTGAATTAGAAAGCAAAATAACTTTGTTAATAACTACTTGAGTGGCTACAAGTTTATATTTGCAATGAGAAGTAACAAAATATAATAATGACATGAAGAAAAAATCTAATTATCTGGCAACCAGATGTGAAGAAGATGATGGAAACAAAACACTTTCTTTGTAAAGCTGAATGTCTGTTAAAGTTTTGATCATTAAAAGTTTGAATAACTAACTTTGACAGAATCTGAAGTACTTGAATTCTCATTTATTAAATTCTTGTGTTTCAAACTCCGTCTAAAAAGTACAATGGGATTAAAGTTAAAAGTTGTTTCTATTATAGCTGAATAAAACAATAAGGTCATCTAAAACAGAATATGGTGCGGTATCTCTGACGCGAAAGACCCAATAACCTTTAAAATCGGACGATTATACAATGTTCTTCCTTCCCTCTTTCAATTATTCTCTCTAATAGTTTAACCTCTCACCTTATATGTACGATTGTTTGCCCCACGTCACCCTGATCTTGTGGTTGCATTATCTTTTTTGGACTCAAATCATGTAAGAATTTAAAGGTCGTACAGACCAATTAATTGGACGAAGTTATGTATCAACCGGCTAAGCGCCATTAAAATGTATGTTATCTGTTGCACCGGCTGAGGAGGAAAGGGTATGGAACATTTAGCGCCAAATATTTAAATATAGTCTTATTATTAAAGAAAAATATAAATTCCATCAGTCCTAACAGATATTCTATGATTTGCAACGGACGGCTCAGAAACCATAACTTCATAAATGCTATTTTTAATTTTTTTATCATGCAGCTAACCGTCAAATATTCTCGCTCTTAGATTTTTCATGGATAACTGTCGAACATGGGAAATAACTTGCAATATCCAGTATTGTTAGGTTGGCGCTACAAAAATAGTGAAGATTGACTTAAAATTTAAACGTATTTTTCTCTAAACTTACATAATGACGCATAGCCGGTTGATGTATAACGCTATCCAATTAAACTTCTACACCTAATAATAACTGTAATCCAACATCGATGTAGCAATGTTGCATAGATTGGTTGGATGATTTTTTTCTTATAAAATTATTTTTTTCTTTTTAGAACGTCGGGAGACGGATTTTAAACTTGGGATAACACATGCTTTCATACAAGATACGCATTTGGAGCTCCTCCCCGAAAGAGAGATTAGATCAGCCCTGGGCCATGTCCTAGACAATACGAATATTTAAGACGAAACACACTCATTATTCACACATCAATAAAGATGTGCTAGACAGAGTGGGTGAAGAAGAAGAGGAAAAGAAATTAGTTTGGCCATTGAAGAAATTGCCTGCTGACGGATGCCCTAGAAGGAATAGTCAAAAGAAAGAAAGCTAGAGGCAAAAAAGACATCAGATGATAGAAATAAATAGTTTGTATGCGGATACAAAAAGGAAAGCTGCGTTAAGGAAAGAGGGGATAATGCTGAGTTTGCGGTGAAAGACCTGCTCTTGGGCAGAACACTATGAATGAATTGAATACCAATCATGGTGGAAATGATAATGATGGCCAGATAATAATCGGGGGATATTTGGACCTTAGAGTTCTCTGACATTTGTCTTACTGGTAAAGAAAACCCCCAGAAAATTGTCATAAGTAATGCCACGAGTGATTTCCAAATTATCCATAAATTCACGACTCACGAAATGAGGAGTGAATTTATCAAGAGAATTTGGAAATCAAGAGTGACAGTTGTTAGGACTATTTAACGAATAAAATTAAGCTGTACACTTACAAATCATTATTTAACTATATTTATTTTAAAATATTTATATATTTAATGTAAACGGCGATGTTTGAAAACATACGAGAAACGATTGGTACGCTTCATTCGCTTCTTTTGTTCGATCACTGCAACCAGATCATAATATTATTTATTGCCAAAAGATCGCAATGTTGTAAGAATGCACCCTAGTGGAGAAATTTATAAACATCGTTATAGGTATTAATTAATTTCTGATGTCCTATGATGTAAATATGTCAATTACATTTTTCTGCGTCATTTCCTGGAAAATAATTCGTTTAAGAAAGTGCAAATAGTGGTTTCTTTTTCTTTTTTTTTGTGGTATAATCAATTGTTACAAATGTTTTTATGTTATATCTCGAATGCGCTACGTATTGACATTCATGCACTTTATATACAATCTGGTAGCCGTATTTCTTAGGGAGTCACTCACTGCAAAATAATGCTATGACCTATTGGGAATGTTAAAAAGGAGGTGCTTTCTTTATTATGATAAACTTTAGTTGGTAAATTTTAGGCGAAACACGACTATGATTGGTTGTAAATCAAAAATCATTGTAACGTGATTGGTCATTGACTCCCATTTGGGGCATAAGTTAAATGGTCATAAGTAATGCCACGGGTGTTTTCGAATTTGTCTAGAGAATTTGGAAATCAAGAGTGGCATTTGTTAGGACTATTTAACGAATAAAATTAAGCTGTTTACTCACAAATCATTATTTAACTATAGTTATTTTAAATTATTTATATATTTAATGTAAACGGCGATGTTTGAAAACGAATGAGAAACGATTGCTACGCTTCATTTGCTTCCTTTGTCTTCACTGCAACAAGATCATGATATTATTTATTGCCAAAGGATCGTAATATTGTAAGAATGCACCCTAGTAGAGAAATTTATAACCAACATTATATGTATTAATGAATTTCTGATGTCCTATGTTGTAAATATGTCAATTATATTTTTCTGCAACGTTATTTCCTGGAAAATAATTCGTTTAAGAAAGTACAAACAGTGTTTTTTTGTGGTATAATCAATTGATAAAAAGTTTTTATATTATCTCACACATGCGCTATCTGCTGACATTCATGCACTATATATACAATCTGGTAGCTGTATGTCTTGGAGAGTCAGTCACTGCAAAATAATGTTATAACATATTCAGAATGTTGAAAAGGAAGAGCTTCCTTTATTATAATAAGCTTCGGTTGATAAATTTTAGGCGAAACACGACTGTGATTGGTTGTAAATAAAAAATCATTGACATGTGATTGGTCATTGACTCCCATTTGGGGCATGAGTTAAATAGTCCAGGAAACTTTGCCTTACCGGTGATCGAACCCGGGTCCATTGCATTCCATGCAGCAACACTACCGCATGTTTTCATATGTGGACACCACCTTAACAATGGTGATATATTTAACAAAAATATGTGATGAGACAAGTAACTATAAGTAAATAATTATAGATATTCCTAATATCAATACTTTGCAGATGATGGATGTGTGATACAGTTCATAATAACCATAAAAGTGCGTCACGCAGAAACTGCGTAAACTAAGCGAAATTCTCATCAAGTCGAAATTATGTACTATATTTTGTGATTTAAGGAATATATATATATATATATTAGAGAAGCCCACTATCTGATCCCAGCTTATTTGAACGTGTCAGATCGCATTGAAAACAAAATCATGAATTATTTTACTATTTTGAATATTGTAATATAATTTGACACAATTTTTATTACCTTAATCATCATCATCATTAACGGATTACGTCTTTGCCTGTTCCGATCTCACATCTGTTCAGCCCTGCGCTTTCTTGGTCTTTCCGCCAAGATTACTCCTCCAGGATTATGCATCAGTGCCACCTTGGTATCATATCCTCTGTTATTCTTTGCAGATGTTCTATCACATTGTTCCTGTGGTCTTATATTTGTTGAAAAAGTGGTTGTGCTTTTAGTTCCTCTCTAGTATTCTCATTTCTAATGAAGACATTAAATAAATTAAAATGATATATCGTATAAGATAATTTACAATTTAAAGGTTAATTAAATAGTATGGCATACATTGCAACGAACCCATGGGGATCAATTTTTAATTTCGGATTTCAGGTTAACCCACACGTCTAATGGTCGGATTTCTGGAGATATGTTCCTTTACTTATTATTGAAATATCGTTGCGAAACATCGAAAATTGCGACCAATAGACAGATTTTTAAATTGTTGTTTCAGGTTTTACTCCTGCACCTATTGGTACGATTTTGCTGGTAACGAATTCGAGTTTTACATTTTTAGAGCGTACGTAAAAGGACACACTCACACATTATATTTATATATATATATATATATATATATATATATATATATATAATTTATTTATACTGTTCTGTCGTAGGACAGATCTTGCACTGAAATCATAGCATTTTCATGCTAAACTTTGCAGCTTCTTCTTCTTTTTCTTCATTTAATGTGATAGACCTAGCGGTCTGTTACGGTCTCAATCCAAAGTTTGTAGGGTCTGTCGAATGGTCTCTTGCCTGGTGAATGGTACTTTAAGATTTGACGTGGTATTCTTGTTCAGCTCGTTCTTCTTATGTGAGATTTCCAGTTGTTTCTGTATTTTTGCACACATTCCATGATTGATTCTGTTTGTAATTCTTTGAGAATCTCAGAGTTTCTTTTATGGTGTGTTCTTGAGTAATCTGCAGTATGTCTCATACATTTCATTTCTGCCGCAGTTAGTCTTTGTTCATCTACACTGCGAATTGTCCAGGTCTCACTGCCGTAACATAATATGGGTCTGGCCAGTGTTTTACAAATTCTAGTTCATGTGTGTTGCTGTACTGTGTTTGGCTTGAAAATATTATTTATAATTCCTGTTACTCTGATAAATTGTATAATTTTTTGACTAAAATAGTTTTCCTCTTACTATGTAACTTGGTATCTGAGATAGTTAAATGTGCAAGTTTGTTCTAATATTGTATTAGTAATAATAATTTTATTGCGAACTGGGTCTTTTCCTAAGAAAGCCATGACTTTAGATTTTTCTGTTGAGATTTTCATGTTGTAGTTTATTGCAATTTGGTGAAAAGAGTGGGCTGAACGTTGTAGGTCTTCTTCTGAATTCGCTAAAAACACAATGTCATCTGCAAATAATAGGGTGTCTAAATTATATAATCTATTAAGTGGCATACTGCCATGTGGTTTTAGTCTCCATTCTTTAATAATTGAGTTCATGTATATTATGAAGAGCACTGCTTAACAGCTTTACTATGGAATTATAGGTGTGGTAGTTACCCGTTGCTTTCCGATGATGATGATGGCCATATGATGTACGGGGACCGTTTGGGCCTTGAAGGTTTCTGAAATTTGTCTTACAGGTGAGGAAAACCACCGAAAAAACCTCACGCAGGAAGCTTATCCCGATCGGGAATCGATCCCGGGCCCGCTACGTGACAAGCAGCACGCTATATCGAGACATCACCGCTGAGGTCTCGATGTAGCGTGCTGTCGTGTCACGCAGTGGCCCCGGATTCGATTCCTGGTCGGGACAGGCTCCTGGTTGAGGTTTTTTCCTCACTTGTAAGACAAATGTCAGGAAGCTTAGGGCCCAACGGTCCCCGAAAATCATCCGGCCATCATAATCCTTATTATAGTCATCAACATCCATCACCGGTGTGGAAAACAACGGGAAGCTAGCACACCTATAATTCCCTAGTAAAGCTGCAAAGCATAGCATGAAAATGCTATGATTACAGTGAAAGACCTGCTCTAGGGCAAAATTACTATGGACATATATATTACTATTATGCATTGCAGAGACTTTTGATGTCCCAACTCCTTTCAAAAAATGTTAAGCTGAAAATATATAAAACTATTATTCTAGCAGTTATATTATATGGGTGCGAAACATGGACTCTTACTTTAAGGGAGGAAAGGAGATTACGAGTATTTGAGAATAAAGTTCTTAGGAAAATTTTTGGACCAAAGAGAGATGAACAGACAGGTGAATGGAGAAGACTACATAACAATTAACTACATGGTCTTTATAGGAAGCCAGATATAATAAGAACAGTTAAGTCTCGTAGACTGCGATGGGCAGGGCATGTTGCACGTATGGGGAATGAAAGACGTGCATGGAAACTTCTTGTAGGAAAGCCAGAAGGAAAACGCCCAGTTGGTAGACCAAGAATGAGGTGGGAGAACAACATTAACTATGATTTGTGGGAAGTGGATTGTACAGGGAATGATTGGAAAGCATAAGCTCAGGATAGGGATGTATGGAGAGCTTATGTCCGCGCGGCCATGAACCTGCGGGTTCGATAGTGCCAGTGAGTAAGTAAGTAAGTATATATATTACTGATTACAGCAAGAAGCAAACAAGCGTTATGTGAAACTTTCACAAAATTGAAAGATGAATCTAAAATTGCGGTCTAATAATAAATGAAAATAAAACAAAATATTTAAAATTAAAGATCACATAAAATCGGAAATTGTACAAACTGATGTCATGCAAATTAACACAATAGAATCATATTAATACCTAGGTAACAAAGTAAGCGGATAAATTGCATTACAAGAGGAAATTAAGGAAAGATTAGTAAATGAGAATGAAGCTTATTTGCAAATAGAACCTTATTTAAAAGAAAATTTATATAAAAACAGCAAAAATAAGTTATACAAAACACTCATTAGACAAGTAGTTACACATGCTTGTGAAACTTATGTCCTAACAGGAACAATAAAACAGAAAATGTTAATTTTTGAAAGGAAAACTCTAAGACGAATATTTGTATGAAATAGAGGAAATGATAACTGTAGGAGAATGAAAACTAATAACGAACTAAACAAATTAATAAAAAAATAGAATATAGTGAACCACACAAGTTCACTCAGAATTTGTTAGCTGGGACATTTAATAAGGATGGATGATCGGAGATTGGTTAAGAAATTCAATAAATGGTATAATTCATTAAAGTCTTTTGATGGGGTTGAAATGAAGGAGGTAGAGCAGTTGGAAGACCGAAGATAAGTTGGGAAGATGACACAATGAACTATCTAAAGAAAATGACAGTGACGAACTTGAATATGGCAATAGACAGATTAGCATTGAGGAGGATTATTGAAAAGGCCAAAACTTTTATCTTTTAAGTTGTCACGCTTTAGGATGATATATATATATATATATATGTATATATGTGTATATAAATTTGGCCATGTCATTTTCGATGTCTAGACGATAGAATCGGTGAAGATTTATAAGCTTTTTTAAGTATTTTCTTTCTGAAAACAACCTGAATAGCTTCAAATATTCCTTCGGAATTCGCTAATAAGCGATCAGCTGGAATAGTTACCTGAAAGATTGCGACTAGGAAAGGAGGTCACTGGAATACTTAAGTAGGATAATATACTATACGGTAAGGTGTATTAGTTAGAATAGTTACCAGAAAGATTGCTGTGGGGCCGGGTGATTACGAGTAGAGATCGCTGGAACTTGAGCTTGGAGGACAGCTGCTACAGTTACATCCTCCGCTACCGAAAGATGAAATATAGTTTGGATTGTGTTGGTGAGTGGAGCGCCGCCACGTGATGCGGTAGCGGAAGGAACCACCATGCCCAACTGTGGGTGTATGGACGATACCCCCGACCCCGGTGACGCTGCTAAACACGATCCTCACCCTCTAGCACCAGCACTTCTGAAAACAACACCACAGAGTATTCACCTCACCCAGAGGGGAAACTACGTACAGTGATACCTAAAAGTTTTGGAGGAACTACAATGAACGAAGAGTGGTAGCGCTTCTTAGTAACAGAATTTGTAACTAATGAAACAAATGCAAGTCACACGGTGTATTCACAGAGCACTCGGCAGTATGGGAAATTTGCCATTTTTTAAGTTGAATTTCCGATACATATGGTATAGGCTCCAAGACTTTATATGGGAAAGTATTTTTTTTGCTTCCCTAAAGAAACTGAAAGGTAACTGCTTGTATTATATCTACTAATTCATAATTTTACCACTAGACGGTGCTAGATTGCTTATTAGTACCACAGCAATATCTTAGATGTCAGCGGGATAGTTCTACACCAGAGCCGCTTGTGGCATGTACGCGAAACTTGTTCACTATCGTATCTATATCTTAGGGCCAGTTTCACCAACAGAGGTAACTGTATTACGCCAAGTTTCCCCATATATAATACATAGCTTATACTGGCGTGTTACAGTTACCTCTGCTGGTGAAACCGACCCTTAGTCTACGAAAATACCATCATAATATATTCTAAGCTGAGACATGAAATAAAGTACTGGTAGTTATTAAATTAAATTGTATGTGCTAAAGCCAAAACTATCTTCAAAATTAGAAATCAAAACAAGATGTACAACACAGAATGCAGCTGTTTGCAGCTACTGTGTTTCCTGCCAGTTTCTGTGAAGAATTTGGCAAGGGGACGAAGACTGTGTCCATTAACCCCATTATCTAGTATTTGTTTATTTATACAAATGCAGGGGACTTGACAGAAGTCATATTTGGTATTTGTACTGCAATGAAACATATACGAATTCAATATAATTACCGCTGTGGTCCCGAGGTAGCGTACTGTCTTGTTACGAAGCGGACCCGGGTTCGATTCCCGGTCGGGACAGGCTGCTGAGTGAGGTTATTTTCGGAGTTTTTTCCTCACCTGTAAGACAAATGTCTGGAAGATTAGGGCCCAATAAAATCATCCGGCCATCATCATCTTATCATTGTGATCCTTCACCGGTGTGGAAGACAAAGGGAAGCTACCACACCTATAATTCGCTAGTAAAACTGCAAAGCATAGCATAAAACTGCTTTGATCCCAGTGAAAGATCTGCCCTTAGGGAGAATTATTATGGATGTATGGATGGATATTGTAAAAATATTGTGCTATCATTGGCCCTTGGCTAAAGATTTGCAGCTGTATTTGGTTCCGATATGTTTGCTCCGTTTTACCTATTTAGGCATATATTTGTATATTAACGCGTCGAGGACCTATATGTTTAAATTGTTTCTTAACCTTGATGGTGAGCGCGATATAAAATATTGTTCTAGGATGGCTGGGGGTTCGTCTTCACGTAGTTTATGTCGTAAATGATACACACGGATGTCGTACAATATTTCACTTTAACTTTATTTAATTCCACTAATTATCAGTAAAATGTCAATCAGAATTTGCACTAATAACTAATCTTGTTAATCTTGTCCCATTTCTATTGCTGGTTGGTTCGCCAAATGTTCCAATATTATTGTTGACTTGAGCATTGCCCACTCTGGCATTTAAATTTCCTATTATGAGAATGTAATCGTTTCTATTAATTTTGCTATAAATTTCTTGTAATATTTTATAGAATTCTTCATTATCTTCGTCGCGGCCTTCCTCTGGCGCAGATACACAAAGAACGGTCAACTTACCTCTATTTATTTTCAGTTGAAGTTCTAATATTCTTTCATTCCAGTAAGTGTAGTGTTGAATTTTATTTCTTATGGTTTTATTAATCCAAATCATTACCCCAGCATGTCCATGGGTTTACCTGTCAACACCGCTATATATTTGTACATAAGTTTGCGTTTCTTTCGTTCCTTTAAGTGTTCTTCTTAGTTTCTGTAGTTACAGCAATATCAAGGTTTCTATTTTTAAAATATACTGTCTAGTTCCTCTTCTTTTTCATGGATGCTTCGGACATTCCAGGTTGCCTATCTTACAATATATTGTGCCGTTTTCTTTTAACCAATATTTTCTTTGCTGTGGGTCGTCATATTTCAATTCCTTCTGGATTTTTTCGTGTTGAGACTTGAATGTAGTTTTGAAGTTCCTTAGGACAGGTTACTGGCCCGACGCTAAGTAGTCCAGTGGTAGGGCTGCTACCTTTTAATCTCTGGACAGACATTAGGATACTGAATTTACTCAGTACCCGATGGAACTGTTTAAAACCGCCGTGACTCGGTCCTCAGAGCCTCGTTTGTGAAAACGGGTTGTACCACGAGAAGGTGAGGATGAGAATTGGGTAGGATGCAACATGTTCATCGAATGGAAGATCACAGAATACCCAAACAAATGTTAAGATATCAACCTGCAGGAAGAAGACAGGACGTCCACTCAAAAGACTTTTGGATGGTGTTTCTCTTGAGGCCGAAACAGGTCAACAAATTGCCTAAATTCGTGAATGTACTATGATGATGATGATGAACTAATCTTGTTTCACAGTTTATAAATTTCACAATTATTTTACAGTCTCTGATGTGTACACTTACTACAATTTCTTTTATCTTCACACTTCGTCTATCGCTGTCAAAACACGACTGATTCGCTTCCGTCTCTAGCGGCAGATTATATATGGAGATAGACGGAAATTTCTCGGTCTCTAATGGAGATTGTCTAAGTGTGGAAACTTCTAACCATCGATCTTTCCCGAAAGGGAAAGTAGATGTGCGTAGAAATCTCTGGAATTAGGGCCCAGACATTTCGATGATTTGCGTGGGTCTTTCGACTAGCGAGTTGGAGACTCGCAAATCCATTTCGACCAAAGCGAGACCACTATTGTTGCCTTCACTCGCGGAATTTAAACGTCATTATTACGATGCGTCATAATATGTAGACAAAATTAAGAAGGTTGGCTTAAGATGACCCATCCATCGGCCAATGGAATAGAGAATTTTTAGTTAGTTTTATTTAGTTAATATATGATGTAGGTAAATATTATTATAATATATATATATATATATTGTATGTCCAACATATATGTGTCCCATTAAGACATGCGAAGTAAGACCAACTTCCTTTTCTGCCTCTGCAAATCATTTCTCTCCTTGCATTCCTATATCTCTCTCTCTCTCTCTCTCTCTCTCTCTCTCTCTCTCTCTCTCTCTCCTCTCTCTCTCTCTCTCTCTCTCTCTCTCTCTTCTATATCTCTCTTGGACTTGCACTCCAGTGATGTCAACTCGAATCCAACCTTGCATTATTCAATATTCAAGAGCCATGATACTGGGAGAAATTTGGCAACATCTCTACTCGATAAGTTACTGTGGCTCCTGTTTGACGTAGTGAGAGGGGAGTGCGGTGAAATGGTGCGAGTATTGACGTGTACTTTTCTAAGAACGATGCCAGCGCTGTAGGGGAACAGATCCGTTGATCCGGGTACATGGGTATGTGGTCTCGAGGTAGCGTCCTGCCTTGTCACGCAGCGGGCCGGGGTTCTATCCCCGGTCGGGACAGTTTTCTGGGTTAGATTTTTATCGGTGTTTTTCCTCACCTGTAAGACAAATGTCAGGAAAACGTTAAGGCCCAAATAATGGTCCCCGAAATCATATGGCCATTATCATCATAATCATCATCCTTCACCGGTGTGGAGAGTAACGGGAAGCTAGGCCACACCTACAATTCCCTTGTAAAGCTGCAAGAATAGCATGAAAATTGCAGTGAAGGACCTGCCTTCTGGCAGAATTACTATGGATGGATATACAGTGAGATCAGTTTAGTAGTGGAAGGCAGACGGGGGGATTTCACTATACATTGCTGATGCACTCGCGGCGGGGAACGGACAGCGTAAGATCGCGGTGATACAACCACACAGATTTTCGTGATTATTTTACAAATTGTACTTACCAACTTTATTGAAGCAGGTGTTGGAACTGTTCACCTTCGTCGTCTATACATTTTTGACACCTCTTTATAAAATTTGTTGTACATATTATAGACTGTTGAACGTGATGGAATTTTTCACCCGGGAATCGTGTTTCAAATCCTCTTCGTACTTGGCTGGCAGACTGAGTTAACAAATATTGTTCATAAATAAATACACCTTGTTCAGTAGAAAAATTATTAGCTATTATATAGTTTACACTTTACACTCATATACACGTGATTCACTTTACACTTATGTTTTATAAGATAAATTTTAAAATTGAAATAACTTATACACATATCATTCAGTTTACAATATACACACGTCATTCGGTTCACACGGAAAAGCGATCAAGCACCTTATCTACTCGAGGTACACTATCTAACTGTGACCGTAAGCTCGTAAACTGCTGAGTCAGCGCACATTTCATGTCCCGTGCATGCACGTATAAGCCTTTCTTATCGCACAGCACAAACCCCGCGTCTGCCTTCCACAACTAAACTGATCTCACTGTGTATATATATATATATATATATATATATATATATACATATAATATTAATAATGAATGGTAAACTTACACACTTCATTAATTAAAATTTTTCTCCTGAAATAAAATAGTTTGTAAATACATTTATGACACACGTTAACTATGAAAAAGTCATACATGAATGATTGATTCTGAAAGGAAAAGAAGTCATCAGTTGGTATAAGATTTAATTAACATCAAATTACACATTAAATATTTAATCCTAAAGATTAAAACTAACCAAATGTAAGAGAAGTTGGTTATACAAAAATACTCTCGCCTTAAATTAGAATATGTAGAAAAACTGGACTGTTCCTTATAGTGTAACTACAGCTTTAGGTATGTTTATAATTATTTTCGAATTAAGATGCTAATGATCTGCTCACTTATCGCTGTCAAAAACACAATTGACTCACTTCCGTCTTCGCTACAGATTATACAGGCGGGGAGGAACTTCCTAGACTTATGATACAGATATTTCTAGAACGGAAATTTCTGACCATCGATCCCAAAGAGGGAAGTAGAGACTCGTAGAATCTCTGGAATGAGAGCCTAGACGTTTCGATTATCTGCGCGGGCCTTTCGACTTGCGAGCCGACGACTCACAAATGCATTTTTACCAATGCGAGACACTATTCTAGCCTTTGCCCGAGAAACTCAAACATCGTTATTACCTAGCGTGGCATTATTATTATTATTATTATTATTATTATTATTATTATTATTATTATTATTATTATTATTATTATTAATATTATTATTATTTTTAACATCAAAATCTACGCTATGTATTTTGAAACGTGTAACGTATATAATAAAAAAAAAGATGCTAATGAGACAAATAGGACTGGAATAATAATATCTGCTCCCATAAGGATTGACAATGGAGAAAGCTGAACAATTAGCAAATTCAAAACATATATCGCCTTAACATTGTTAGTGTTATTAAGTCTAGGAGATTGTAAGGTATGACATACAAATGAACTTACCAGATCGTGCTCCAGTACTGGCTCTACCGACGAACACAGTGGAATCATTCCCTGATAAATCTGAATTATTATTGCCACCAAGAACTCCAAGAGCTGCTCCATCCATCTGATGACCTCTTGTGGCGTGTCTGGCAATTGCATCTTCACAGCAACAACAACAATACATACTGCAGAAAAATACATAAATAAAACTTACATGCTGTTCTAATATGCATGGAATCAAATTCATGTTAATATTTTTGTGCGCGTTTATTTTAATTTTGAAACTGTAATTTGAATATAACATAGAGATTACTGCCAATTAGGCCATATAATTTATATTTAATCACCGGGGAGAGTATCTCGGTTGGCAATGTAGTGCTCTATAGTGAGCACAAGTTAACTGAAACCGGAGTATGCATGCGATGTGACTTTGCAAGTCACCTACGCAGCCTTAGTGCGCAGCTGCGGTGCATACGAGAGTGAACAGAATGCAGACACAATGGTTCTGTGTGTAGTATATCTCATTTCTCAACCACCTAAGGTACTTTTCCTGTCTATCACTACTCATACAAAACAAGAGTTGAATGTATGATACATTTCGTAATCTAAAGTTATAATTTTTTTTATTGATTTCGTACATCTCAATGATGGATAAATCATATTTGAAGAGAAAAATTATACGCTCAGACCGGGACTTGAACCCGGGACCCTTGGTTCCAAGGGTCCCGGGTTCAAGTCCCGGTCTGAGCGTATAATTTTTCTCTTCAAATATAAAGGTATAATAATTATTATAAACTCACACAAAACATAAACAAAAACATATCCAGGACTATCATCATCTCCTTTGTCTCCTATCAGGAGCATAGGGCATCCCAATGCGTTCCCCCATTCTGAGCCAACTTTTTCACTTCCCTCCAGGTTTTCCCCTTCTTTGTAATTTATTCAAGGATTGTTCTCTTCCAGGTCTATTTTAGTGTTCCACTTCCCTATGTCCTTGGGGATTACAATCCAATGCAATTATTTCAATCGAATCATGGTCTTTCCTAATATATGTCCCATCCAGTTCCATTTTCACTTCTTACTTGGGATCTTTAGTGTTTTTTAAAGTATATTTCACAAATTACTTGTAAATCTTGTTTTAATTGCACATTCATTTTTCTTGAAGTTCCATTTTATATTTTTTTTCATTATATGAATATTAACTCATGTTTCCATATAATATCATTTAATACATTGATATTTTGGAACCCCTGCATGGAAGGCCTGTCACACTGATTATATATATATATATATATATATATATATATATAATATTATTTATTTATTTGAGTATCCGTAGTAATTCTGCCCGAAGGCAGGTCCTTCACTGCAATCATAGCATAAGGTTTATAATTGTTTACCTATTTCATATTTAATCATTTTTTTAATAATCCTGTAAAATACTGGTGTATATTTTGTACATTATTTATATTGTAGACTATAAACATTATTTTATTAATCACCTACATGTATTAAAAAAAACACTATCTGGCAGAATAATTATCAATAACAAATGTGAGTTGTTTCTCCTTAATTTAAGTTACAAATACGTTTTTCATAATCGCTTCTGTAGAAACTCTCCAGTTTTTTTATATTAGTGTATTTGTACAGGTAGTGAGCATACGCGAGGAATGAGATGAGAGTGTTAAAATGGCGGAATTCACAGTACAGCAGAATATCAAATTTGAGATAATATTTAATTTTAAATTATTAATTTACATTGTTCGTACCACAGAGATGCACATGTGGAGATTTATTCAAAACTTGGATAGTTTTAGTTATATAAAATCTAAGTCCGATTATTTTGTCACTATTATTTTCTTACTCCACGGTGCGACAGGACTAGAAGGCCCTTCACCTACCAGCCGTCACTTCCACATGTCTTAATCACAGAGATAGACGAGCATCCAGCCAGTGTAGGGGTGACATGAGGTCAATATGACGGGTCACTGGTTCTCTCAACCTGGAGCCGCTAGTAATTGTAACAGCTCAATTTCCTAATGATGTTGGTGAGCACCGGTCCCATAGTGGTCGAAATTTCATGATACATGTTCTTCCCCATGGAGACTCGAACCAACGCAAGTCCCGTAGCTCTGCGCCAAGGCATCTTGCCCTAACCACTCGGCTACGGTAGGGGACTTTTTGTCACAATTATTAGGTCTATACGATATATCCACATGTAATACAGAATTGGCAGTTTAAATTGTATGGACACAGTTTGGATTGGCAACACAAGAAAATATTATAATGGATACCACTAGGGAGAAAGAGATTGGGACCTAAACACGACTAGAAGAATGAAAATCAGGAAGCATGAAAAAGAGGGGATATCGAAAGAAAATGACTGCTTAGACAGAAGGATATGGAACTTGGGAACTGATGAACAATGCCAGTTGTAACAATTTGTAATAGTATATCAAGATGCGATGTTGGGAAATGGTTTTACAGAAGAGAGGATATGTTTAAAAACCGGGCGATAGCGAGTTTTTTAATACGTGCATTGTACATTATATTTTGACCGATAGTGTTTTAAAAATAATACATTAATTAAAATAGCATTTTTGTTGGAAATATTTGCGTTCATTATAGACATCTGACTAAAGTTAACAGTGTGGGCAATGGATTAGTTGAGACTACTGCAGGCTGCGACACCAATCATAAAATGGCGGCAAGTACTTATTTATTGTTTAATATTGTTTCAAATAAAGTTCAGTTAATTTAAAATGCAGTAATTTGTTTCGTATAATGTATATTAACACTACATTTTGTATATACTTTTGTATATACTTTGTACATAGTGAAAATATAGGGCACTGGTTTTACTTCCCGCCCGAGGTGTGTAATATGTAATATTTAGGTTGGCAATCCAGAAATGTATAAGTTGAACTTTCAGTCATGATCGCCATTGCTGTAAGAAAGACAAAATGCACTATCGCAAATAAAAAAAAACAACAATAATACTATTTTTACTGATAGTGATTCCGCCAAGCAAGTGTACATCTCAAGAATTTAAACTTTATAACTACTTTCTTATGAGCTTTTTATTAAAAATATATAATTACCTCCAACATCTGTAGCAGTCGAACACCCCAAGGAAGGCTTGCCGGAATTTTCTGTTCATGAAACAGTATGTGATGGGGTTGCAGCAGGAGCTGATATATGCCAAAAGGTGTATTAAGGCATAACCAGTGCTTCCTACGAACCCATATACAATTTCTGGGCTGAACAGGTACCACGTGTTCATGACATGTAACGGCGCCCAGCATACGAAGAACTCTGCCACTACTACAAACAGCATCCGTATTACCTGCATACAATAAAAAAAGTAGTGTACATTTATCTTCTGAATTTCTACAATGTTAGTTAGACTTAGGCCCTATACGAATGTGTCTAAATGGCACAAATAGTAGGGTGCGTGTAGGCAAACAGTTTTTCGATAAACACAATGGGTTGAAGCAAGGAGATGCACTATTTAATTTTGTACTAGAGCATGCTATCAAATCGTTAGAGGATGAAGAAAGCCTAAAACTCAATGATATTAACGAGCTGTTGATGTATCATTGGGCGATACTGAAGGCCATCACGCACACTCAATAGAGTGACACTAAAAAAATTGGGACTGGATGTAAATTTTAATAAAACTAAATATATGGTTACAATAGAAATACATTATATAATGGAAATGGACAGCTAATGTCAATGAGGGAAATTTTGAGGAAGTGGCTGAATTCAAATACCTAGGAACGATAATCACAAATAGGAATGAGAAGCACAAATAAATTAAACATATGCTCAATTCTGGAAAAGGGTGCTATTATGCATTACAGGTACACTTGACGTCCCAACTCCTTTAAAAAAACTGTTAAACTGTAAATATATAAAACTATTAATCTACCAGTTATATTATATGGATGCGAAACATGGACTCTTACTTTAAGTGAGGAAAGCAGATTACGAGTATTTGAGAATAAAGTTCTTAGGGACAATTTTGGACCGAAGAGATGAACAGACAGGTGAATGGAGAAGACTGCATAAAAGTGAACTAAATGGTCTTTATAGGAAACTAGATATAATAAGAACAGTTAAGTCTCATACACTGTGATGAGCAGGACATGTGGCACAAATGGGGATTGAAAGACGTGCATGGAAGCTTCTTATAGGAAACTCAGAGGGAAAACGGCTAGTTGGTAGACCAAGAATTAGGTGGGAGAATAACATTAACTATGATTTGAGGGAAGTAAATTGTACAGAGAATGATTGGAAAACATTAGCTCAGGATAGGGGTGTACGAAGAGCTTATGTCCGCGTGGCCATGAACCTATGTGTTCGATAGTGCCAGTTAGTATACATTTATCTTAATACAGTTTTATTATTTTTACGATGTGTTAAGATTCCCTGACGGATTCGAAGCAAATTGGCAGATGTTAGATTTTCACCTACATAAGCCCTCAATTCAAATCCACGGATTCTGAACTTCAAATCATATTTAGAATAATCAGGTGCAACTTCACGAGAAAAATTAGTATGTGAATTCAGATTTTCTAGAAAGACGTCTGGAATATATGGCGGTACAAGGACATAATTTTGAATTCTTATAAGACAATTTCAATTTAAGTTAAGAAATCCGTGCTATTGAATTAATAATAACCATAATATAATAAACGAGATGGAAAACGTCCAGTTGGTAGACCAAGAAAGAGGATGGAGAATAACATTAATAATGATTTGAGGGAAGTATAATATATAGGAGAATTTGGAAAATATTAGCTTAGGATAATCATGTGTGGAGAGTTTATGTCCGCACGGCCATGAACCTACGGGTTCGATAGTGACAGTGTGTTAGTTAATAATAACAATAATAATAATAATAATAGTAATAATAATAACTTATAATTTTTTTATATTATTAGGCCTTTATTTAAACTGGAAGAGTTAAGGCCAAAGGTTTTCTCTTCCAGTCTACGAGCGAAAAATATTATACGACACAGCGGAACTCCTACCTCCAGTCATAGCAGCACTGTTGTTGCGTCGCAACATAGATACTAACTCCATGTATAGTCAGGAACGAAAAATAGGAAAACAACCAGTTACCCTGATAACTTAGGGAAATTGCACTGCACTCCTCAATGCCACAGACTGACGTGAAGCGAGAGTAAGCGCGATGGCACAGGATTAGTTTGCAAATCATCCACAAATGTAGCAGGTCAATGTTCCGTTGAGTCGGATAGTAACTATAGAAATATTTACAAATAATCACAACATATACAATTATACGTAAATATGTAAATATCTATACAAATTAAAGTAAAATTATTTTTAATCAAGTCGATATTATTAAAGAAGCAAAACAATAGAAACCATCAATTAATCCAATGAAAGACCAATCACTAAATTGAGAGATTTTAATTTATTTTAAAGGAAGCTAATGTCCGACAGTCCCATTTATTGTGGTAAGAAGTTCCAGAGTCTAGCAGTAGATAGTGCACAAGAATTAGGATACTGGAAGGTACTGCGTTATGTGAAGTAAAGAGTAAAGAGACTTCATTGACTGACGATGTTTCTCCAGTCAGTTTACAAAATACTTTTGAAAACAGTAATGCAGTTTTTCAACCAAAAAATTAGGCACTTTTGTTTCCTTTCTTACTTTACATGTCAAAACTGATTTCTACCATTACTGAATTATTTATACCTTTGGATATTCCACTATTACTGAATCCAGCCTCAGTTTATATTCCCATTAAATATCAAATCATAAAAAATATGAATATGTACTTTAGGCTTACACCGCACCCTCTTTGATTCTATTAGTAATTACACCTGCTTAAGCAAACCTTGAGAAATACAGGGCTATTCAGAAAGAAAGAACAGACTCCAAACATTTATTTATTCCAAAGTACAAGGAATAGAAACAATTCCAACGTTCCTGGAAAGAGAAAAGTTGAAATTTTCACTATTTTATGCATTGAATATGAGCACCATGTGTTACACGACAAATATCAAAATGGTGTCTCAATTCTTGCCACACACGAATCAGTTGATCACCAGTTATTGAATTCACAGTTTCAACGAATCAACTTCGCAGATTTTCAAGAATGTCAGGCATAGGGGGAGGTTAAAAACAAGGTCTTTTACGTATTCCCACAGATAAAAATCACACGGGGTTAGGTCTGGTGACCTGGGAGGCCACCGGCGATTTTCTGCTCCTCCTCTCCCAATCCAACGTCCTAGTGTGTCACCATTTTGATACACACAATCAACATGACAAGCAACAGCACCAATGTTTCCAGTAAGGTTGGAATTGTGCTTATATTTTTTGTAGTTAGGAAGAAATAAAACATTTGAAATCCGTTCCTTCTTTCGGATAACCCTATATATGGTCTCGTAGAATATTCCATATATTATTATTAGGTCCTACATTTTAAAATCTGTATTCCCTTATTTAATTTAAAACCAAATACTAATCTTAGGTTTTATTTTCTAATATACATAATTTCTCTTTACTTTGGGTCAAAATTATACAGATAATAGAGGACTATAAAGAGATACGGAACCAATAATTTCAGTACTGTAGATAGTTTATCCAGCGCTTCGCTAAATTAGCCTACAGAAAAAAAATTATCGTGGATGATACCAATCCCTCGTAATATGAATTTCTCTAGTCGCTTCAAACATGAATTCCCGACCATTGTTTCTCTATTTAAAAATATATTCAGACCAAGTCCTATACGTAACTAACACACTGGCTCTATCGAACCCGTAGGCTCTTGGCCGGGCGGACATAAGCTCTCCATCCATCCCTATCCAGCGCTAAAGGTTTCCAATCATTCCCTGTATAAGCTACTTCCACCAAATCATAGTTAATGTTATTCTCCCCACCTCAATCTTGGCCTACCAACTCGGCATTTTCCTTCTGGTTTTCCTACAAGAAACTTCAATCCAAGTTTTTCGTTACCAATTCGCGCCATATGTCCTGCACATCGTAGCCTACAATACTCAACTATTCTTACTATATCTGAATTCCTATAAACACCGTGTAGTTCACTGTTATTTAGTCTTCTCCATTCATCTTTCTGTCCATCTCTCTTTGGTCCAATATTGTTCCTAAAAACTTTATTCTCAAATATTTGTAATCTGCTTTCCACCCTTAAAGAGTCCATGTTTCGTATCCATATAATCTGGTAGAATATTACTTTTATATAATTTCAGTTTAACGTTTTTCGAAAGGTGTTGGGACGTCAAGAGTCTCTGCAATGCATGATAGCACGCAACCACCAGAATTGAGCCTATGTTTTATTTATTTGTGCATCTCATTCCAATTTGTGATTATTGTTCCTAGGTATTTTAATTCAGCCACTTCTTCAAAATTTTCCTCATCTGCCATTAGCTGACCATCTGTATAATTTCTACCCTAAAAGATACAGATAGGTATATGATAATTAACTCTTATATTAGCAATATCATGGGGGAACGCCGTAGCGTAGTGGTTAAGGCACTGAGCTACAAGCCAGAGGGTCGAGGGTTCAAGTCCCGTTGGGGTCAGGATTTTTAAACTGACCCAAATCCTCTGGCAGCACTATTTCCCTGGGGTTGACTCAGCCTCTAACGGAAATGAGTACCTGACGCTTGTCCTGGGGTAAAGGCGCCGTCACGCAGGGCTGACAACCCGCCTGACATTAAGTGCCGATTGTCTAGAAAAAGTGGGAGCCTTAACTCCTACTACCCCAAGAGCCTCCGGGCCTGTTGTGGGATCACTTTACTTTACTATTAGCAATATCATGTATGGCACATTGGTAATATTATATGATAGGCCTATTCACCATGTTTAGTATGAATGGTGTGTTTATTCTTAAAGTTATGATGTCTCAGAGGAGGCTCTAAACATTGAACCCATCACTCATTTGGGAGGCTCTCCATATCCTGTTGTACTCAGAAAGTATGTGTGTGATCCAAGTTTACAATCCCTCTCCCGACATCTGGTGTCACTCTAAGGTCCGGGTGGTGTGTGGCATGTAAAACATACCTATATAGTTACAGTCTAAACTGAGATAAAGAAACGAAGAAAAAATTAAAGAAAGAAAATATGCATTGGTTTAATGAAGCGGTGGAAAAGGAGTGAGTGAGTGAAAGTTTTTTTAATACGAAGTAGTAAATTCTATGATTTTTTTTTCACTGTGATCCAACACATTTAAGTAACTGTCACGAGAAATTAATGCATAGCTAATTGAAGGGTTGATTAGCTTTGATTAATTCCTTTTTTTAAATGTAGGCCTACATAAATCGATCTAACAAATATAAAAATAAATAAATGACAGTAATTAAAATCGACATGTAATTTTCCTCTCACAACCCTTATAAAAGTTAAACAACTGCCCCCATTTTTGTTTTCCAACTCATATTTAACAAGTGCGATTTCACACATAAACAACCAGGTTTGAAAGTGAATGCGGGCATATATTTAATTGAATAGATCTCTAGGTATAAATATGAAAGCTAATATTAATGTTTATAGTTGTATAACACAGAGCAACAAAATATTTACTTTTTTTTTGTCTCAGAAAGAACAATATGTGATTCCGATTGTATTTTTTCTCCTGACTTCAAATATGATATCGGTTTTTCTCCATCACGCAAGGTTTCCGAGAGACAGGAATTTATATTTTCAAACACTTTAATATTTCCTACATTCGTAACTACACAATAGTATTCGAACATTCGGACTCACCTAGAAAGTAATAAATGACGAGAGTCTGCTATATTTCGCCTATGGAGCATCCCTCTTGATGGTCCAACAATAATCGGCCAGCATATTAGGATTCCATTTGCCTTGATATCTCTTTTCCATAGCTGAAATCTCATTTGGTTTTATTTTACAATGGACAAATGGACGAATAGACGTTTATTAAAAATAATTATTTAAAACATTAACTGAAATAAAAAACTGTGGGTGATGGAGAAATTCCGAATACATATTTGAAAACACGATAAAAAACTGCATTAATTAGAACTATTGGTTCTCATGAGACAAAAATCATGTTGACCAGTTTTATATGGAAGCGAGACACGACCTCTTAATTTAAGAGAGGTGAAAAGATTACGAGTATTTGTGAGTAAAGTTATTGGAAAATGTTTGAACCGAAGAGATATGAACAGACAGGCGAAGAGTACTTCAGATCTTTATAAGAAACCGGATATAGGCCTAATAAGAACATTTAAGTTTCGTAGGCTACGATGGGCAGACCTGTGGCACGAATGGGAATTGAAAGTGGGGCATGGAAACTTATTTTAGGAAAACCAGATGGAAACGTCCAGTTGTTACGCCTAGGATTAAGTGGGAGAATTAAATTAACCATGATTTGCGTGAAAAGGATTGTACAAGCGATGATTGGAAACAAGTAACTCAGAAAAAGGACGTACGATGAGGTAATGATCTCATGACAATGAACCTGCAGATTCGATAATGCCAGTGAGTTACGTTTTAATATTTAGTAATTTTTCTGCAATTATTTAAAAAAATGGGATGTATCATTAAGATTGTCGGATCCCCTAACATTCCAGGAGATGTTGTAAGAATAATGGTCCCGTAAACTTACCTAAAGTTCAGGAAGAATTTTTTACCACGTGGGGACTAAAACCAGCGCGGGTCTCATAGCTCTGCTCCAAAGCAGGTCGCATTTCACTGCTCGTACATGGTTTGGGACACATTTATGAACTACGTACTTAAATATATATATATATATATATATATCGTTCTTCCCTGTATGGGGATTAGGGCGCTCCCTAGTGAGAGTGTTTCAGCCAAGCTAATTTAGTTATGCTTATTTAGGCCTACCAAAATACCAATTATGAGTGATGTGGTGTCGGCATATCGCCTCAGTGAGACACCCAGCGGGCAACTAAGTTATTATTTGGATGGGCAACAATCGGTAAATTTTGCATAGAGCCTTCTTTATTCTGGCTTTCGGTTCTTTTGCGAGCCAGAAATCCTTCAGACTATAGTCCCACGACTTAAATTCTGTAATGCATAATAGCATTCATTTTCAGAATTGAGCCTGTGTTTAATTTCCTTGTGCATCTCATTCCTACTGTTCCTAGATGTTTAAATTAAGCCATTTATTCAAACTTTCCCTCATTTGTCATCAGTTGTCCATTTTCATTAAATAATGCATTTCTATGTGTCAACATATATTTTGTTTTATTGATGTTTACTTCCAGTCCCAATTCTTAGTGTTACTCAATAGTGTGTGCGTGTTGGCCCTTAGCATCTCCTGGCTATCGGCCAATAGTACTACACCATCAGCATAAACTAACATTTTATTAATATCATTGAGTTGTAGGCCTTCTTCATTCTCCAAAGATTTTATGGTTCCAGTACAAAATTGAATAAAAGAGGAGATAGTGCATCTCCTTGCTTTAACCCATTGTGTACTTCAAAAGTATCCGAAAACTGTATGCCTACACGCACCCTACTCTTTGTGCCATTTAGACACATCCGTATAGATCTAACTAACGTTTGAGGAATTTCGAAGTCCAGAAGGATACTATAGGCCTATAACGTCTCCCTCCCCATGATTCATATGCTTTTTTGAAGTTCTACATACAGTTGATATATAGTGCTATTATATTTCCATTTATGTTCTAAAATATGTCTTATACTAAAAATCGAGACCCATCATTGAAACCTAACATCCCTTGATTATGAGTCTCAGTCGATATCCCTTGAATCAACTGACCCTGTTAACATTTTTTTATTGTCTCAGCTTAAAGCAGCGCATTCTCCAAGCCCTAAGGGCTTAATTTTTTTAAAAATCCAATGGCACACTTGTCTTTTATGACATTTCTGGCTTTCTCCCCTGGCATTATATCTTACATTAACATGTGTTTACACGTGGAAATAAAACGTATTATACCCCGGCTACTTCTCTGAGTTGGCATTTTACCTATAGTTTGCTTTTCCTCTTCCGCACGTGGAGTAGGAATATTTGAAAATTCTGTTTCTGCATTTCTTGGTAAACGCTGACGTTTCCTGCTATCATCATCTCAACAGTTTTAACGAGCTTTCACTTAATGAGCTACTCTATCTAATTTTAATTTCATCTTCAATTTTAATTGTTTTCTCCTTTATAGGGCTTAGTATTTTAAATTTGATTTATCTTCTAAAAGGACCTATATACTTTATCTCCCTTTTATCTATTACTTTAATTATTTGGTAAGTCATCAATGTATAATAATAATTTATTTATTTATTTAGCAGTTTTCACAGCAAATGTATATCTTCTTCCTTCTCCAAATTAATATACTATCATTCTCCTCCATTTGATCCTGTCATTCCTTTCTTCACCATTGAATCATTTTAATAAAAATAGTTACGTATGCAAATTTATGTGCAATATAAATAATATATAGCTGATCACATTTTGATGGTACTTTTATTCATCTTTGAATATATTGTTTTCTTCATGTAGATGTACGTTTTCCTTTAACATTATATATCTATTAATAATTATTATCTATTGTATTTATTGATATAATCCCTCAAAATATAAGTTAATAATGTTATATTATTATTATTATTATTATTATTATTATTATTATTATTATTATTATTATTATTATTTAGATCACTGTTTAAAAAATTAAAAAATTACAGAATATGAAATTCAATACTACCAGCTTACGATATTCCTGTTACTAATCGGTTCAGTGTCTCCTGTCTTTTCGGCTATGTAAAAAAATGTGAATATTAAATTTTATCAGACGTCAATATTGCCTGATATACGTATGTGCAACAAAATTGCTTAAATTATGGGAAGGATATATTTTAAAATATTGTAAAATAGGACACTAATACGAATATGTGTACCCAAAAAAATTATAATGGAGCAAGAGTTACAATGAGGAATTATATGTGTTTTTATTATAAGTAATGCCACGAGTGATCACCAAATTATCGATAAATTCACGACTCACGAAGTGAGGAGTGAATGTTTCTAGAGAATTTGGAAATCAAGAGTGGCATTTGTTAAGACTATTTAACGAATAAAATTAAGGAATTTACTCACAAATAATTATTTAAATATAGTTATTGTAAAATATTTATATATTTAAAACGGCGATGTTTGAAAACAAATGAGAAACATTACGTTTCGCTTTTTCATCACAGCAACTAGATCATCTTATTTGTTGCCAAAGTATCGCAACATTGTAAGAATGCACCCTAGTGGAGAAAAATAAAGCACATAAAACTGTATAATAATTAATTTCTGATGTCCTATGATGCAAATATGTCAATTATATTTTTCTGGAAAGTTATTACCTGGGGAAAATACGTTTAAGAAAGTGCAAACAATGATTTTCGTGGTATAATCCATTGCTACAAATGTTTTCATATTATCTCCCACAACCACGATCTGGTTAAATTCGTGCACTGTATATACAATCTGGTAGACACATGTGGTCATTAAAAAATAATGCTATGACTTATTCAGAATGTTAAAAAGGAGGAGCTTGATTTTACAGTGATAAAATTAAACTGATAAAATCTAGGTGAAAAACAACTGTGATTGGTTGTAAACCAAAAATCATTGAAATGTGATTGGTCATTGACTCCCATTTGGGGCAAGAGTTAAATAGTCGTCCTAATATTGAGAGCAATATTAAGTCTAGGATATTGAGCTGATCATTTTCATTAATGTCACAGATAAACCCTTCTTCGCACAAAGAATAAAATAAACTGTCTTTGAACCTCATCAAAGTTGATGAGGGGAAGAAGTTAAAATATTTTCAGTTCGAGGGCAGCACCAATTAAAGAAGATATTAACAGGGTCCACTGAAACAGAAGAGTTCACTTTACCCAACTTTACCCGAACTTCCCTATGTAAGTAATATTAATAGAGGTACACTTATTAAATCAAATTAAAATAATCCAATCAACTAGAAGAACTAAGTTATGAAGATTTAACTATATATTTAAAAAACTAATATCTGGCAGCCCCTAATATCTTTGTTGTAAGAATTTATACAGTCTAGCATTGAATAGCCTAACTCACTGGAATGTATCGAAACCCTTAAGTGCATTGCCGAGCAGACATAAGGTTTGCATACATACCTATTCTGAGCTAATATTTTCTAATCAACCCCTGTATAATTTACTTCCCTCGCATCATGTTCATTATTAATCTCCCAACTCACTTTTACCAACCTTCTGGAGGTTTTCTTAAACTAGTTTCCATGTCCCTTCTTTCGTTCCTTATTCGTGTCATATGTATTGCTCATCACAGTCTACGAGGCTTAACTTATGTTTCTTCTTAATAAAGAGCTACAGCTTCAATTGGGGAATGCTTTGGCTTTCTAAACGAGTTCTTTCCACACTTTTCTATTCTGGACACATTTGTTCCATTTTTTAATCTTCATCGATTTTATATCATATACAACATCATATTTCCATCTTTTTTTGGGTCGTACAATATATTTAAGGATTAATGGCTTCCCTTTGTGGATATTGTTACATCGTTTCATCATCCATTCTATATATGTGTCCAATCCAGCCTAATCTTTGTGCTTTAATGAAGTTAATTATATTTATGTTTTGAGAATTATATTTATTTCTTAACTTGCTCCAATTATCCATGATCAGTCTTCATTCCTTATTGCTTCAAATAATTTTCTTATTACTTTCCTTTCAAAGACCAAAATAATTTGCTTTTCTGCCTGTTTAAGTGTCCAAGTTTCGCTAGAACAGGCTACAACTGGTCTTATAACTGTAAGGTATAGTTTGGGTTTAGAGTTTTTACAGATTACTTTCCTCTTTAAGTACAGTAAAACTTGCTCAAAGCGGAATCGCATGGGACCAATTGTTTTTCCACATTAGGCAAAATTCCTCATTATTATACAAAAGCTAAAATTTATTAATAATATTAGATTATAGAGTGCCGCATATGTATTTTTACGAACCTTGGATTAATTGTAGCTCCGCTGTCTATGAAAAGTGAAGTAGAGTATGTATGAGCGACTTCGACGGTAACGCGTGAAAAAAACAGTCTCGTTTTGTCAGCGTTAAAAATGTCTCTTAGGCGCGTATCCTCAAATGAAAGTAAGCAGTTTCGGTTTCCGCTTACTAATTACACTTTCGTCCACATCCTTTGATTCTCCGAGATTTCATTCCACACTGCATGGTGTCGTCTTTAAAAACTGTCCAGCAACCTGATTATGCCTTGAAATCATTATTTCGTAAGTATTATAGCAATAGCTAGAGCTTGTCTTTGGAGCATCGCGTCCGGAAATTTGGAAATTTATCTTCAACCATTTTCACTTTTTCGTTTAATGACTATGAATGCATACGATTTACTTCATCTTTATTACGTAAACTCCGAACGCTACCTGCGAAATATCGGTCTCAGGACTTAACTAATTTAAGATCTTACAGTCCAATGCTTATTTGTATGATAGTGTCTGTATGGAAGCAACACATAGACAGAATGAATGAAGATAGAATATCCAAAAACAATAACAAAATACAAACCTAAAAGGCACCCCGAGATGTGGGCAGACCTAGAAGGAGATGGGCTGAAGTCGGAACGGGTCAACAGACCTAACCATGAATGCAGATGATGATGATGAGGTATATGCATTTCAGATACAGGTAAAATCTCTACTTCACCGGAGGCAGTAATCATGCCTTATTTGTTTTTTTTTGCCTACAGGAAATCAATGAAGTGGAAATTAAACTATTTCTCTGAATTTCCGCTTTATAATTCTTCATGAATTGTTGTAGACATATTCTTCCAGTTTTCGCGTTGACAGATTCCGTTTTATGCAAAAACAAATACACGTAAAATTACTATTACTTCGCCGGGACCAATAAATTTGTTTCACGTTGGACAGATTTCCGCATTATTTACGTTCCGGATTAAACAAAATTACTGTAATATTACATTTGCATAACAAAGTTTTCTTACCAAATACTATACGATTTTTTATTTCTTCTTAATCGAATTTGGTGTTGTATTCTATTTTTCTCAGATATTTAAATTAATTCTCTTGATCGATATTTATTATATTATCAAGCGATTGTATTTATTTCTGTTCTTCTTGAGAACCTTAAATATTTTTTGTTCATTAATTACAAGTTCAAACTGTGTTAAATATTCTTTAAGTTTTAAGAATCTTTCTATTACTAATTGCGTAGTCCTCGTTGTCAACACAATATCATCAGCGTAGGCGAACCATTGTTCTGTTATGGTAGACATATTTTATTTTGTATCCAAATGTTTTAGTATCATGTCTATGACGATGCTAAACAGTATAGGTGAAAGAGGGTCTCCTTGTTTAACTCCAGAAATTAATCCTAAATTCTTAACTATTTTAACGTTTACTCTTGCTTTAGTACTCGTATTATTCAATGTAAGAGACTTAACTATTATTAAAATCCGTTTCCCATAAATAATCACGTAGTTCACTCGTTAATAAAGTAGGAAGTAAGATATAATTATAAATGTGTGGTATGTGGGTGTTTCCTTTGTGATATTTTACTAAACTAAGCTATGTAGTTTGCGTTTATTTCCGTAATCACAGCCAGCATTGACATAGTGGTTAGTTCATCGCCTCAAGGGTTCTAGAATACAAATACAATATTAACTTATTATGAATTTTATTAGTATTTACAGGAAAGAGCAATTAAATTTATCCTGAAGCTCTAATTTAGGCTCAAATCTCGAGACTCACGATTTAAAAGTTTCTCCAGAAGGATTCGTCCTCGGATTCTCATCTTACAATCTATCCACCCTAGCCGGGTTTGAACGCGCGACCTCTCAGAACAATATGAAATTGATATCAAAAAAATGATTATTAGTTCCAGGTTATCTTTATGCTTAAGCGTGTATGATTTACGATTGGAAAACAGCGTAAGATACATTGTCCTCTGCTTCTTATACAACACTTTGTCCACCTCATCACCCTTTTATATTTCTACTGGCTTCCATTCGGTATCATCCCACCGTAAATTAAACACAAACGTCGAGAGAAAATATAACTAACTGTTCCTCTATATCGAACATCTCACTATTCCACAACCTTCCTTGTTTCAGACACCCGGCACTGGATTTCTCTCCACTCGGATATTAAGGACTGCACGACCTCAAAACAGTTCCATAAAAAACTAGCTACATATTTCCTTAGATAATACAATATATAACTGTGTTAATGCATACTTGTATTATTCCTTTATATTTTAAACTTCATTTACCAAGCCAATTACTTAATCAATTTAATAGATTAGTATTGTTATTATTATAATTATTATGATTATTATTATTATTATTATATTATTATTATTATTATTATGATTATTACTACTTACTCACTAGCACTATCGACTCGAGGTTCATAAGCTCTCCATACATGATGCTAATGTTTTTCCAATCATTCCCGTGTAATCTATTTCTCTTCAAATCATAATTGATCCTTATTCTCTCACCTCATTATTGGTCTACCAACTGGACGATTTCCTTCTGGGTTTTCCTACAAGAAGCTTCCATACCACGTCTTTTCATTCCTCATACGTATGATTATTTCAATAATTATTATGATTATTATTGTGATTATGATTATGATTATTATTATTATTAGTTGTTATTATTGTTACAACTTATATTTTCTTCCATTGTCAACTTTATATTTTGTAGCCTATATCTGATTATGTCCCACCGCTGGGTCTCGAGGTAGCGTGCTGCCTTGTCACGCAGCGGGTCCGGGTTCGATCCCCGATCGGGGCAGTTTTTGGTGGTTGAAGTTTTTTATCGGGGTTTTTTCCTCACCTGTAAGACAAATATCAGGAAAACTTTAAGGCTCAAACGGTCCCCGAAATCATATGGCCATCATCAACATTATCACCCTTATCATTAACACCATCATCACACCATCATCCTTCAACGGTGTGGAAAGCAACGGGAAGCTACCACACCTACACAATTCCCTAGTAAAAGCTGCAAGCATACCATGAAATGCTATGATTGTAGTGAAGGACCTGCCTGCGGGCAGAATTACTATGGATGGATATCTGATTATCTACATAATCAGTAATCATGTAGATAATTCTAATTGTTTCCATGTATATTTAATCCTGGCGAAGAGAAGCCTTACGGTCTTAACTCCATTCGGTAAAATAAATAAATCAAACAATAATTTATTATTGATACCTATGAGTTTTGATAATGCTGCCTTCATGCTTCAAACTGTCTGACGAATACAGTTTTACTAGAAATTATGTTTTTCGATTACAACTTCAATAACTATCGTTAGGAGACATTAGAAACATGGCATTGGTATCATCAATGGAACGAGAAACTCCAACATTCTTTGTTTTGTCGGTGAACCTGTTGTATATTCATTAATTTTGTTCATAGGAGTCGATATAACAGGACAATTGTTGCAAACGAACAAAGGAGGGCATTTTGTTGCTAGATGTTTACCCATTCCTTGTAATTTTTAATGGGGTTTCATAAACAACAAGTGTATCAGCCATCATTACCACAACCATTAGGATCTTCGTGTCCGCCTCACAGAGGCTAGTCACTGGGCGATGGCCCAATGCTACAACATGTACGGCAGGAAATTGACTACAGACTTGACGTGTGTCGTGTGACACAGGGAGTTCACATTGAGCACATGCGACTTACTTATGGCTGTGAACCAAATATTTTTCTTTCTGTTTCATGTTTTGTGTTTTTCTAGTGAAACAAATTGTTGGAGTTTCTGTTGATACCAATTTCATGTTTTCCAATTTTTGCTGATTTAAGAGTATCATATGTGATTTAACAGAATGGTATAACAAACAAATATTCGAGTTTGTCTTTCAATTGATACCAATATTATGTTTTTAAATGTATCTTAACGATAGTTATTCGAGTTTGAAATCGGAGAGATAATTTATAATAACACCGTACAGGCGTACACACTTAGACAAAAAATGAGTCATCTCTTGATTCTATGAACCGATCAGGGAACTTCGTGAGCACCCGCAGAAGCCTTATTCACATTTGCACGTTTTCAGTAATTGTACTGTGTTGTTTGCTAGTTAACGCAGTGCACACTCAAATAACATAAAAGAGAGAGCTTGCCTTTGTGTGTTTCCGTGGTCGAGAGGTTTAACACACAACATCTGCGTTCGTAACCTCACGGGTTTGATTCCCGTTCTACTTTTTGTTTACTGAATGTTAGGATAGCATTTCGCCTGTAATATAATTTTATATTTGAGTTTTATGGCTTTAATGCACACACAAAACACATAAATGAAAACCTTATAATAATTAAATGAAGAAAGAAAATAATATCTTCTCAAATAAAAATTTTAAAAAATTATATCGGGTGTATGAACCCTCAGCATCTATTACCGTCCTCAATCTGCGGGGCATTGATACAATCAAATTTCTACAGTCACGTGGACTTTCGGCTAGAGCATCCCAGACGTCCTGAATTTGTGCCGACAAGCCACAATTCGTTTTTCGTGCATCTGCAGGACAATTAGAGTTCATTATAAACAAACTTGTTAGAGGCTGTTGCTTTTGCGCAGAACGTGTGCGCATCAGTCTATTACAATCATATATATTGACATCACCTAGAACAAACCATGTATGTGGTCAAATAATTTTTACAATAACGAAATTAACATTGATTTAGTTCAACTGTCAAAATAAAATGTATTTAATTCATGAAACATTTTAATACAAATATCACGAAATAACTACACAATTGAGGATGCGAACCTACGACCTTCATTAACAAAACAGTGACTGCATGCTTTCCGCAGACCTAACAGGGCACGTAGGAGTATCTTCACTCAGTTCATGCCACATAAACGCAGTAGCTCAGGGTCTGTACAATTATGACTAGTTTACTAGTGTGAACCCAGCGCTGTGTCGAGTAGGACTTAGAAGAAATATGCGTTCAGGAGATGACTCATTTTTTTGTCTAAGGGTGTACAATTCAGGTTTGTTATCGATACTCGTTAGTTTGATAATATGAAAACACATTATTTTGATGGAGAATCCTGTTGATCCAGTTCCTCTGTTATGATTCTCCAGAGAGATGATCCATCACAATCAACATAAACAATACACACTCACCTTCTTCTTGGCCTCGATGCTCTTGTCCATATAATTGGAACGTATAGCATGGCGTGTGAACGTGTAAGTGTTAGGGGATTCCCCATGAGGAACATTCACTTCTTCTCCTTCTCCCTGTTCATCATTGAGATCCTTCTGTTCCCTGCATGCCGCTCCGTTCCCGTTCCCCGCTCTGATAAGTCTCGAACTCTCAGGGGTTGTTGGATAAGTTCCAGCCTGCGGAGCGATGGTCACTGTTTTGCCGGACCTCTCTCGACATCTCCCGGAGGAGTTTGTTCCTGTCCTGGGTAAACGAACCTAAAAGAGAATATTCCAACATAGTAAAAATTCAATACATTACTCGTATACAATGAATATATCAACTCGGAGATTGAACACAATATTATTCATACTAAATATGTAATTTTACATCCTATAATTTGTCCACCGCTGTGGTCACGAGGTAGTGTGCTGCCTTGTCACGCAGCGGGCCCGGGTTCTATCCCGGGTCGGGACAGTTTTTCTGGTGAGGTTTTATCGGGGTTTTTCCTCACCTGTAAGACAAATGTCAATAAACGTTTAAGGCTCGAACGTTCCCCGAAATCATTTGGCCATCGCAAACATCATCATTCATATACATCTTAAATTAGGCTTAGGATTAGGGACTCTCCGGCGCACCATTATCATCATGACCCATCATATCATCGGGTCAACGTAACCCCGCATTCCAGGGGCCCCAACCTCAGAAGTGGGTTACAAATACGCGATGCCAGGGGAGAAACCAGGAATGTCGAAAGACAGCCTGGGGAATTTGCAAAAAAAAATCCTATAATTTATAAGTATAAAGTATTTTAAATAAAATGTATAGAGTAAAAATATCGTTCAAATTTGGACATTTCGCAGGGAAATGTCTAACATTAAATTTGTCACAATAAGTGTCCTGAAACTTTCAAGTTAAAGAATCACTGAAAAGTTTTAGATGGGATATTGCTTTTATACTCATTTCAATTTTAAACAGTATATTACATTGCGAGGTTGGGAAGTGGTTTTTATTGAAGCGAGAAAATTATTAAAAACCAAGCGATAGCGAAGTTTTAATTTCCGAGATTCTGTAAAACACTTCATAAACGTGTGTTGGTTATTATTTTTTGCACGATGCTGTTTTCAAAACAATAAATAATGGTAAAATAGAAACATATATGTTGGAAAAATGTGTGTTCAATATAAACAACTGAGTAACATTGGCAGTCTGGCCAATATTTGTACGGTAAATGCCGAAAATAATTTAGTTGATACTACAGCAGTTCGTGATACCAATGGCAGCAAGTACGAATTTATTGTCTTATATTGTTCCAAATAAAGTTCAGTTCATTAAAATTGCAGTGATTTGTTTCGCATAATATATTAATATTACCTTTTGGATAAATTTTTGTATATGCATGGTATGTAGTAAACATAAAGGGCAGGGTAGTTACTTCCCGCCCCAGGTATGTAATTTGTAATATTACAGTATAGTAGTTATTTAGTTATTTATAGGTTGGCAACCCAGTAATTTAGTAAGTACGACAGGATGCACTAACTTATTTTTATTATGTATTTATACGTACTATTGGTTGATATTTCCAATAATAATAATAATAATAAGAAGAAGAAGAAGAAGAAAAGGTTCGCCCTAATGGGCATTGATTGTTCTTTAGTCTTTGCTGTAGTCATTCAGCGATTTCGTGTTTCTTGGGCATTTCGGTATATTATATCGGTCGCACTGTCTGCCACACAATTCACACACGCACTTCTCACTAGGTCCGTGATATTTCTTGATTTTGCACACCTTATCGCAGTGCATATTACAGACAACCGTGTGTTTTATAATGGATTACAAAACTGAACTTTGAAATTTACTCTCAATATCTGACAGTAAAATCACAGGAGATTAAAATTATCACGAAAGAGAATGTTTGCAAGGAAAAAGATTGACATTTGGTATCAAACATTTAATTGCAAGCTGACTTTTTGTCAACTCTAATTTCAGTCTAAAAATGTTTTTCATGTAAGCATCATATTTCAGGATCTTAAAAACCTGTGATTTATTTATCATATTATGAGATAAAGTTCAAAGTTATACTTCACAATTCGTTAGAAATGTGAAAAAGTATTGTAAATATCAGCTAGTCGCATAAGAAATTATTCAACCTGAGCAAGGAATGTTTTTGTAAGCTGGTTGATAATATTTCATTTAACCTGTTTTACAAATTTGGTCATTACCGTAGCAATTCAAATATGTACGTGAAAAACCGACAAATTCTGCCAGTGGCTTATTTGATGGTTTCAGGTTATTTTACCTATCATAAAGTCTATGACTCGGGACCTAGATATTTACTTTTCTTTTAAGAAGTTAAACTCAAAATGTTATGCCCTTAGAAATCCATGGGCTCTGCTGCATTTTAACTCCCAAATCTCGTAACCAGAAGCGAAAATGACAACTACTAGTCCATCAATGTGTAAGCTAGTTAATCGCTTTTATATTCAGTATCTTACAAATTAAAATAATGGACACTAAAAAGACAACATGAAAGCAGAATAACGGCATGTGAAATGAGATTCATGCGCGGAACAGTGGGTTACACACCAAATGGGATCGGAAAAGGAACACCGATATCTTAAAAGAATTGATGACTACGCAAATTTTGGAATATATTAACAGTACCAACTAAAATGGAAACACCATCTTGAAAGAATGAGTTCAAATCGGATCCCCAAAGGTGTTTATAATTATATTCCAAGAGGACGAATATCTTTGGGCCGTCCTATGAAACGCTGAGGGAAAAGTTTCTGTAGGATCGTAACAAGCCTCGGCCTAATACTTGGAAGGAAGAAGAAAGAAAGACAAATAAAAAAATATATATATCGTATGTTGAAAATGGTGACCATTATAAGTGGAGCTTTATCTGAAACTCGAAATAAAAGAATATAGCTGTACTAGCCGCCATGTTTTTTAGCAATTTAAATGTAAACTATACAAAGTAATGAACCCCTAAATAGGCTATGTATTCTATAAAGTACTCTGATTTAATATGTTTAATGTATTTAATAAAGCAATGGAAAAATGAAAAAGAAATTATTTAAATTTGTGTCAAATTATATAACAATATGCAATAGACAATAACTTAAATCATAATATAAGAGATCCCGGGCTATGTGGCAGTGGTTCATGACTGGTGTTTATTCCAGACGCTTCTCCGTCTACTTCGGAGGGCACCTTCAGTGGCGAGAACCCTTCACCTCATTTAGTATTATGAAAATATATTTTGGTTGGCACTCACAGATGTTGAAATTATGTGATTGCGGGGATCTAGTGGGGTGCTCACCAGAATGCTTGCTCATGACTCGGAGCCTGAGCAAAAAAAGACAGTAGTCGTCAACGGGAGGATTATAATACCTCCTAGCGGTCACGGGCCCAACTCAAAAATGTCTTCTCATAAGAGAAGAATCTGATATGCCGAACTTGGAAGAATCCTACAACTCGCATAATACCGTAGAGTAGACTTCTTTCCATACAACCATAATATACTGGGATAGAGCAATGGAGCTTTCAGTTAGCGGTGCTCATATGGCAGTCTGTCCGCCCAAGTCCAGATAAAAAACTAATGAGCAGTTAACTAATTTTAGTTATTTATTTAACACATTTACAAGTATATCCTCTAACAAATCTACATACATTAAACAGAACATTCGTTGTTCTTTATTAATTGGGACGTTAATTAATTCTAATATAACAATAGAATTAATAAATATATTTATAAGTTAGTTACGGCCGAGAAATTCTGTACAGACACAGACACTTCTTATGTCAGGTATATGACTCTTTTACGTGTCGTAAACATACTAAAGTAGGCTGCGATGGACTATTGGTTATTTTCCTTGATTTTGGTCCCGAGGGTTGTGGGTTCAAACCTGGCCGCAGTTGTTTAATATTTTTTTAGAATGACAAAATCCAAGGAGAAAATTGTCCGGAGGGACTTCAAGTTATGGAAACCGATTCTGGATATTTTGGTGTTCCTAATATATTCTTCAGCCTGAAAAAGAACCTCAAAGGAAAATTGCTCGACCTCTTTCATTCTAGTAATAACTAAGGTGCTTACTAGATGTCTCATTGGGTCGGTATATTGACCATGTACCATTCACTACATCTGTAGGGAATAAGCATTACTAAATTTACTTGGTGTAGCGACTCCTAACTAGGTGAGGCTAAGGGCAAACAATGAGCTGTTACGCCATTGTAGATAAATATACTAAAAGGGATTCATCGCTTTAAGCTCCTTCCGAGGAAACCCATCTCAGGCTTTTACGGCCTCAAAAATCCATCGATCATGGCCGATTTTGACCCCGCAAACATTAGAACGAGAGGTGAACATGGAAAATACTAGTGGGTCAGGACAGTCTCTTAAATATAATCTTTTTTCGCAATAGTGGGGTTTGTCGTACTTACAGCAATGGCGACCATGAATGAAAGTTCAACTTCCTGTATTTCGGCGTTGCACCGCAAACCACAGTGACCGCTACCATTTATTGAAGCACGCGTGTTAGTGCTGGATCGTACCAATATTGTTGATAATTACTTTGAGTCGAGAACATAGATTGCTCAAATTAACATATCTTTGCCTGGGCCCATAAAAAACAAAGATTAATTCACCTTTCCTTAATAGATTGTTAAGCATGTAATGTATTGTAAGCTATAGCCTACAGATTACGATCGTGGAAGTTTCAAGGAAAGAGGGAATCATATTAGCTTGAGAAAGCTTTGGAACTTTATACTCATATCTGACATGACTAGCTATTAAATCAATAGGCAAAAGTTAATTAAAAACAGATAACTTATATTTAATAAGAGTAAAAAAAACAGTCAGATGTAACATTCAAATAAATAAAAGATAGTTGGCTTAACATTGAAAATAAGTTGAGAAAAGAAAACAATAGTCTTATCGATCATCTAACAAAACAATAATTATAAAACATACGTACTCTCTTTCATTCACACCAGTCCCGCCAAGGGTTACGGTGCACGATAGTTGTGGCCCCACCCTGGCCTAAGGGACCAATAAACAAAACAAGATCCTCCGAGATATATCGATTAGACTCCTTTTGGTTGACAAACAGATGATCTCTCTCTGATGTTAGTAAGCGCAGCTATATTTGTGGGTTCACTAGGAGAGGGCAGGATGCGTGATAGCACACAGCGCGTAAAGGAAAGAAAGGGGGGTACACAGGAAAGAATTTGGCACTGTTCACTAAGATCACAGAAGATATGGAGACGCGATGACGTATCGGTTGCGCAGTATGACGTAATCCAAGTATCGAAAACTTGATTTCGGTACATCGGGACTGCCATCCTAAATAACTATACTGTAATATCACATATTACAAACCACGTGTGGGAAATAAAACTACTGCCCTCTGTGTATATTACGTACAATTTATATACAAAACTATGCAAATTATACGAAACAAATCACTGTATCTTAAATGAACTGAACTTTATTTCAAACAATATAAAATAATATATACGCACTTGCCGCCATTTTATCACTGATTGGTGTCACGGCCTGCTGTAGGTTCAACTAATAAACATTGCCCACACAGTTAACGTTAGTCTGTTGTTTATAATGAACGCAAATATTTCCAGTAAATATATAATTATTGACTATTTTGAAAACACCATCGCGCAAAAAATAATGTACAGCGCACGTTTGTGAAGTGTTTTACAGAATCTCGGAATATAAAAATCTCGCTATAGCTAGGTTTTTAAGCATTTTTCTCGTTTGTGTGAAAACAACTTCCAAACCTTGCATCGTAAGATACTAAAATCAACATACCCCACAATAATAATGAAGCTTCATTCATTTGCTTTAAATATCCAAATGAGAAATGAAATGTAATTTTGACATTGTCATATAGACAATTGCAGGCTAAATATTCGGTTCTAATCTTGTCTGTACACATAACGTGGATATTTAAACAGTATATGGAAGTGTAAATTAATATGTAGGATCTATCTGTTTTAACATAGTACTTAGTTTACAAACAAACTGTCCTGAATAATAATTACTCGAATCTGGATTCTATTAAATTAATTAAGCATTCAGCGCTTGTACACAACTCTCGTCCCTCAACCCCTGAGTTTCCTATTTGCAGAACAATAACCGCTTTGGCAGCGGAATTCTAACGACTTCCTGGTTGGCATAATCACGATATTAACAGGAAAACATATTTCTAAATAATATGTTCCTTCTGATAATGCTGAATCTGCTAACATTCTTTTCTGTCAGATGATTATCATATTTTTTTGTCCTATTCAACATCGTCATTTTTTTTTACTTTAGGATTTTTTCTGTTATTTACAAAGGTATCCTCAACCAAAATAAACAATTTTTATTTTCTTCCACACTTTCCGGTCTTGCGTGTTTGCATCTGTCATATTTCTCTTCTTCATGTTGTCTTTAATTCCCTTTATCCACGTTGGCTTTGGTCTACCACGTTTCCCTTTTCCAGGAGGTATCCATTTCAATACTTCTTTCTTTGTTTCTGTGTACCTTCTTCTCGTTATATGTCCATACCATCTTAGTTGGATTTCTTTAATCTCTTGTACAATATCCTTTTCTACAGTCATTATTTCTCGTATTGTATTATTTCTTACTTTATCGAATTTTGATATTCTTGCCGATCTTCTTAGAAAGTCCATTTCTCTGACTAATAATTTAATTCTGTGTTTTTGCTTCAATTTTCATGTTTTCGTTTGTGTTATATATTAATAATTTAGTCCTCTTGATGATACGCTTATCTATAAAATATAATTTAATATATTAATAACTTATTAATTGTTGTTATTAATTATTACTATTATTATTATTATTATTATTGGGGGCACGCCGTAGCGTAGTGGTTAAGGTACTGAGCTACAAGCCGAAGGGTCGAGGGTTCAAGTCCCGTTGGGGTCAGGATTTTTAAACTGACCCAAACCCTCTGGCGGCACTATGACCCTGGGATCGACTCAGCCACTAACGGAAATGAGTACCAGACGCTTGTTCTGGGGGTAAAGGCGGCCGTCACGCAGGGCTGACAACCCGGCTGACATGAAGTGCCAATTGTCTAGAAAAAGTGGGAACCTTAACCTCCTACTACCCCAAGGGCCTCCGGGCCTATTGTGGGATTACTTTAATTACTTTATTATTATTATTATTATTATTATTATTATTATTATTATTATTATTATTACTATTATTATTATTTCAATATTAGATTTTGTGAGAGACAGACAACTAGAATGGCATGGTCATAAACGTGGAATGCAAGAGATAAGATTAACCAGACAAGCTTTGGACTGTATTCCACCTGAGAAAGAAAGGAGAGGTCGACATAGATTTAAATGGATGCATGATATAAGAAGATGTATGAGAGAGACTGGTCTGCAAGAATTTGAATGGGAAGATAGAGAAGAATGGAGTAAGATGATAAAAGTTTAAAAAGCTTCAGGCACAGGAAGATGTTTTATTACATTATAAATCTGTTTTATAAATATATTATTATTATTATTAATATTATTATTATTATTGTCAACCGTTGTGGTCTCGAGGTAGCGCGCTGCCTTGTCACGTAGCTGGCCCGGATTCTTTTCGCAGTCGGCTCAGACTCCTGGGTGAGGATTTTTTCCGGGTTTTTCCCTCACCTGTAAGACAAATGTTAGGAAGCATAGGACCCAACGGTCCCCAAAAATCATCCGGCCATCATCATTATCCTTATCATTATCATCATCATCCTTCACCGGTGTGGAGAGCAACGGGAAGCTACCACACCTATATTTCCCTAGAAAAGCTGCAAAGCATTAATGAAAATGCTATGATTGTGGTGGAAGACCTGCCTTCGGACAGAATTACTATGGAGGTATGGATTATTACTATTATTAGTATTATTACTATTATTTTACTATTACTATTACTATTATTATTATTATTATTATTATTATTATTATTATTATTATTAATACTATCATGTTGTATGTGTGAATGAGGTGACTTCAGAGTTATCGGTAGGCCTAAGCATAATTTGAAAAGCAATTTTGTCGGACGTACATTTCACCAGTTTTTGATTTGTATTCTCAAGAAGTTTTAATGTATGAATACAACACGAAAACATGGCACACACATCCAGAACCAAAGTGGAGATTGAAATTCCCCTAGCCCACCGAGATCTGAACGTAACTTCTCTGTTTCCATTGGCCAATATTTAAAATTTGATATGTTTTAAAAGAAAGGCAGTTGCAGTTTCTTAAACATTTTATATCTATCTATTTTCGGGGCCCATGGCTTAAAGTCCCTGCCGGAGGATTTGCTCCTTGATTTTTCCTTCCTAAAAATGTAATCGACCTCGGTCGAGTTAGGATCTGCGACCCTTTGGATCAGAGGCAAGGAGCATAAACATTTGTCCACCGCGGCCGACATTATTATTATTACTATTATTATTGTAGTTGCCAAAACATTAAATTAAAGAGATGAATCACATTAAAATTCTACCAATTTTCTCTGAATAATAATTTACATGAATACTGTAGCGATTAATATGATAGGAGACATATAAACTAAGATACAACTCTAATATGCATGGATCTGAAACTAAAATGTTCCGAAATATATTAAATTGTTATTAAAATTAAATAAATCTATAAATAATGAAAATAGAATATATTACAAATATCGCTATAAAATATGTATGTGGAAAAGTAGCAATATATACAGGTAAACATTCCACGTACATTTGTCTAGAATAAAATACTGTAAAACGCTACCTGCTATACAAATGACAAATAAAGAGGTATTGTCAGAACTCTACCTACTACACAACTTACAAATAATATAGGAACACAAAAAGGGTATTGTCAAAAGAATATAACTAATTCCAATTAGCAGGCTATACAACTAATAAGAAATATTCATTCTTTAAGAAACGATAACATTAGTTAGCTATTAAAAATATTAAAAATCTATTGACCAATTCTTAGAAACCAATTAACGCTACTAAGCAATTCAAAGGAATGATGATAAAGAATTTCTACCTGGCTAGTACAGACAACAAAAGACATTCATTCACCTCTAGAAAAGATAATCTCTTAACATTGACAGTTTACAAAGAAACTGATAAACATTTATCTATTAAATATCAAAGAACCAATTTACCCAGTTCTTAGAAATGTTATACATACTAGTAAATAATATTATTGTAACATAAATATATATTCAATTGTAAGGAGTGGATTCGAGAAAAGTGGGAGGAGCCACCGCCTTTATAAGCAAGAACTTATATCAAAATACAGACACTATCACTATCAGTGACTCTGTGTTCAGTGTTGGAACATCGTAGACATGCAGACCGCGATCTCCGATTCAGTTTAAATATTAGATTCGTCCGAGAAATAGTTAAATTTAAAGTTATAGTCCGTTAAGCATTTGGACTTTGAAAATATTGATTCAAGCACGTGGACCTCTAAGTATTTCATCGACTCCACTCTTAGATAAAACTTCGTAACTGTATTAACAAAAGTGTATTTCTCCGTAAATAAACAGTTTCTTGGATTCGTTAAAATTGAGTGTACATTTATACGTTGTTCTTTTGCTTATAAAGAGTTCATAACCCTGAGATCTCTTGCCTACCACCGAGCTCCGGTACAATACGTATAATTTCTAAAAATGGATTTTAATTAATGTTCTAACTTATAGACCACTAATTGCAAATGGAGAGCTCATTAAATTTGTATCAAGTCTATAATTACAGCCACTTAAATTTTACATTTATCACTTATAGGCTATAGTAGTTATTCACTCGTGAAACCGCATCAACATGCGTTTGAGGTTGCTAAATTAACACATATGCAGAAATGCCCTTGCTTCTATTTTTTTGTCCTTTGCAAGGCCGGTCATTGACTTCTTTAAATGCATAGCTAAAACAATGCTTTCAATATAACTGTGTACTTCGAAATAAATATTTTATTTATCCGCGCTAAATGATTTTTGTTCATTGTTCTATACACCTACTAAATACCAACGACATGTTATATATATCAAGGAATTCGATGACAAATGACAATACTGCTATAACGTCATACACATTTTATTCAGGTTAATTTGACATTATGAACTTAATTTATAGTCTCTTGCGAAGTCAACTATATGTTGTAAATTGTTGGAAGATGGTGCACTCCATCTGCAGCCTCTTTCATCTAATCAATCTAGAGTTTTCTGGATATCATCTCTTGACTGAAATCGGATGCCTCGTAGAGGTTCTATGATCCTTGTCAGTAAGTCATAGTCAGAATGGATCTTATTCGGTGAATTTGGTGGATGTTTGAATACTTCTCAATTCCACCTTCTAAACAAATTCTACTGAATATATTTTAGCGCGGTAATACTCACTAAATGTGGGAAACAATGAATAAATTCATGAAATATTGCTATTTCAAGACTATCAATATTACATATTTATACAAAAAAAGACCGATCAACGACATATTACAAGATTACAAAGCTCGCCGCTAGGATCGTTGATTTACAGCAGTGTTGCCATTGCTTTTGGAATGCGTTAGTATTAACAAATTGTGGAGAATATTGAAGTTTGGACTAAACCGTAGCGTAGTTGTTAAGAAAATGTTTATTACAAGTTACAAGGTGGAAGATTGTGATTTCAAGTTACGTTGTGGTCGGAATTTTTGAACTGATTTAATCCATCTGGTGTCACCATGAACCTAGGATAGAAAAGAGCTCTAACGAAATAAGTACTAGTACTTTTATTGCCTTCTTCATGTTAGGCCTTCATAGCTAAATGTTAAAATTTAATGATAACATAGAAATAAAGCAGCGTTATTGCTATAAAGTAAAATTTCTCTTTAATTTGCTTACTTATTATAGTAGCCACAAGAGGGCAGTGAGACCGAATTCCCGCTACCTCTCATGATAGAGTATATTATTTATATACACACATAAAGGAAAAGTAAATGTTTTTGCTAGGATGCCTGGATAGCTTAACTGTTACAGCACTAACGTATCAAATTAGAGGTCCTGGGTTCAAATCCCGGTTTAGGCGTTTATTTTTCTTTTCATGTCATATATATAATTAAGGATGTTTTCTTGGGTTTTCCGCGTCATGAATTCAAGGTCGGCCTCGTGACACTGATTCCGGCATTTCGGCATGATGCCAAATGTCATTATCACATTATTCCTTGATAATGGCATGTGGGATCATGCTGGAACGTCGGAATCAGTGGCCAGAAGTCGACCTTGCATCCATGACGCCAAAAACCCAAGATAACTCTCTTAATCATACATACAGGGGTCCACCGCTGTGGTCTCGAGGTACGTGCTGCCTTGTCACGCAGCGGGCCCGGGTTCGATCCCCGGTCGGGGCAGTTTTTCTGGGTGAGGTTTTTCTCGGGATTTTTCCTCACCTGTAAGACAAATGTCAGGAAAACGTTAAGGCCCAAACGGTCGCCGAAATCATATGGCCATCATCATCACCCTTATCATCATCTCATCATCATCATCCTTCACCGGTGTGGAAAGCAACGGGAAGCTACCACACCTTACAATTCCCTAATAAAGCTGGAAAGCATAGCATGAAAATACTATGGTTGCAGTGAAAGACCTGCCCTCGGGCAGAATTACTATGGATGGATGGTTATAGACAGGCCTATATAAGACATTATGTAGAAATATTGATAAATCTTCACACTATTTTTCTTAAATAAAGGAAATTTTCTGCTGACAATAGTATGATTGTTTGGTTTGCTAAGAATATCAGTCAATAATATAGGATAAATTAAAATTATTATAAAATATTCTAGTATAATATTTACCTGTACCATCCCCTTGATTAGCCACAATTTAACAGATTGTGCGGTACGGTGATTGACCTCTCGACCACCGCATTTTGGTGTCGCTGGTGCAGTTGCAGTAAAGTGTCTGTGTTGCTGAATTGGAGTTATAACAGCTTTTCCTTGCGTCGCATTTCCATTGATAGTATTGGTTGTCATGACTACCTCATTCACTGTGGCCGAACTACTTGTTCTCTCCACTGAAACAAAGTAAAAGTGAATTCAAAGTTATACACGAGTGCAGCGAAAACAAACACTAATTTTCCCTAAGAACTTACTTCGAATGCTAGCAATGAATCTTGTATTCGGAAGTTCCCAAGTTTCTACTGGGGGGAGGGGAATCAAGTAGACTGTATAGTAGGATATTTAAGTCCTTTATATATTTTTTATTATATGTAATTTCAATAAGCAGTTTTTTTACATTAAATGTAACTTAATTGTAAAAACAATGGAATAGGCCCTATTTTAAAAGTATATTACGATGCGAGGTTGGGAAGTGGTTTTTACAGAAGCGAAGAAAGTTTAAAAATCGAGCGATAACGAGTTTTTTTTTATTTTCGAGATTTTGTAAAACACATCTCAAACTTGCGTTGTACATTATTTTTTGCGCGACGGTGTTTTCAAAATAATAAATAATAGCGAAATAATATCTTTGTTGAAAATATTTACGTTCATTATAAACAACTGACACACGTTAACAGTGTGGGGCAATGTTTATTAGTTGAGACTACAGCAGGATGTGACACCGATCAGTATAAAATGGCGGCAAGTATGTATTTATTATTTTACATTGTTTCAAATAAAGCTCAGTTCATTAAAAATACAGTGATTTATTTCGTCTTCTTCTTCTTCTTCTTCACTTCCTGGTTTAGGCAAGAGTTGCCTGTTCCGTCTTCACTAATAGATCTAAGACCATCTCTTCCGAGAACGTCCGACATCTCTTCTTCCTCTTGGAAAATAATGGAAGATTTTATTTGGTAATCTACTTTCTTCTATTCTTTCTACATGTTCTTTCCACTGTATCTTGTTGTTAAATATATTTTCTTTTATGGAATAGATCTGTAGTTCTTCACGGATATCCTCGTTTCTTATCTGGTCCATTCTAGTGCAGCCTTCTACTCTTCTTAAAAATTTCAACTCGGCTGCTTGCATTTTACTTTCTTGTTTAATGGTGGTAATCCAAGATTCACTCCCATACAAAAGGACAGGGACAGCCATTGTTTTATAAAATTTTAATTTTGTTTCTTTGTGGGCTTTATTATTCAATGTTCTATATATTGTACCACAAATAGCTGGAAACCGATGTGTTTTGTGTTCAATATCTTTATCATACTCATAGCTGATTGATTTATTTCGTAGAATGTATATTAACACTACTTTTGGAAATATTTTTGTTTATACATTTAAGTAGTTTACATAAAGGACAGTGGTTTTACTTCCCGTACGAGGTTTTGTAATATGTAATATTACAGCATAGTTATTTAGGTTGGCAACTCCGAAATGTAGGAAGTTGAACTTTCAATCATGGTCGCCATTGCTATAAAACGCACTACCGCGAAACAAATTGTTATTAAATTATTCAAAATAATTAATGTAATTATTATGTGTATATTGATTGAAACTACTCTAGACTATCTCTAGAGTCATTATCTATTTTTCCGTTAAAACACTACCATTTTATTTATTTTTTTTGCATACACTGTTAACCAAGTGCAATATGTTTAGCACGGAAGAACGGGTTGCCATTTTTGTGCACGGGTACACGAAATATAGGCTAATCTGAAGACGCCAGAGCTGAATTTACCCACAAATTCCGTAAACCAGCCCGAACAAAGGCACACATTAGTCTGCTTGTAAACAAATTAAGCGTACCGGTAATGTTTGTGACGAGGCACGTCATGGACGACCACGCGTATCAGCAGAAACAGTGCAGCAGGTTCAAATTATTGTCAGTGATAGTCCGAACGCATCAACACTACGCGACAGTAGGGAATTGAATGCCTCTCGCAACACAGTGTGGAAAATTCTATGTTTCACTTTACGAAAACATCCTAATCTCGTCTGCTTGATTTACGGAATCGTATCACAGAAGCAGTAGGTTTTTTTTACGGAACTGAAAGATGGGATATGTGTTTTCGCCTGGACGGCAATCATGTAGAAAGGCAGTAGACTATATGTAAACTTCACAATAACGTTGATTTTTCAATTATTGCCTTCCTTCATTGAAATGGACAGTGATTTCAGGGACCCTCTGTACTTAAGAATACAGCTATAGTTTTGAATATTTCTGGAAACTTTTAATTAGAATATATTGATTCTTATTGGTCGAAAGCTTGATTATGTATTTTAATTGAAACGGTTGTACTAGACGTCTATTAAAAATTCTATTTTTTAAAAATAATGTCAATGACTATTTAACTCATTCGCCAAATGGGAGACAATGACCAATCATGTTCCAATGAATTTTGTTTTACAAAACCAATGACAGTAGTGTTTCATCTCGATATTTATCAAATTCTGTTTACCAAAATAAAAAAGCCCCTCCTTTGTAAAACTGTGAACAGATCAGAGCATTATTTTGCAGTGAGTGACTCTCTAACAAATACGTTGAATATAGCAAATGATGAAGAGATTCTTTCCAACTACACATTTGATACTTGTGTGTTCAATAACTGTGTTTTTTAAATACTGATTTTACCGAGTTGTTTCCGAAAAAATGAATTAATAACCTATAATATTGGTTGTATTTGAGAATAAAGTTCTTAGGAAAATTTTTGGACCAAAGAGAGATGAACAGACAGGTGAATGGAGAAGACTACATAACAATGAACTACTTGGTCTTTATAGGAAGCCAGATATAATATGAACAGTTAAGTCTCGTAGACTGCGATGGGCAGGACATGTTGCGCGTATGGGGAATGAAAGACTTGCATGGAATCTTCTTGTTGGGAAGCCAGAGGTAAAACGCCCAGTTGGTAGACCAAGAATGAGATGGGAGAATAATATAAACTATGATTTGAGGGAAGTAGATTATACAGGGAATAATTGGAAAGCATTAGCTCAAGATATGTATGTATGGAGAGCCTATGTCCGCGCGGCCATGAACCTACGGGTTCGATAGTGCCAGTGAGTAAGTAAGTAAGTATAATATTGGTTGTAATATACAGTTTGGTGTGTTTCATTTTTTCTCCAGTAGGGTGCATTCTTACAACACTGCGATCCTATTTGGCAATAAAGAGTATGACCAAGTTGCAGTGATGAACAAATGAAACATAACCAAAAATTTCTCATTTGTTTTCAAACATCGCCGTTTACATCAAATATATAAATATTCTAAAATAACTATACTCCAATAATGGTTTATGAGTAAACAGCCAAATTGTATTCGTTATAGTTTCCTAACAAATGTCACTCTTGATTTCCAAATCCTCTACATAAATTGGAAATCACTCTCGGCATTACTTATGATTAATTAACGTTTAAGTCACCTGACTTCAAAATGTATGTAGTCATGGAAATTAATCTAAGTCAGCCGCCGTTTGGTAGTAAAACGGACCGTGGTGATAAGGGATATTTCCGACAAGTGTAAGCACTTGCTACTTCAAACCTTAAATCATTGCATCACATGGCCGTCAGTACTTGCACGGAACAACGCATTATATGCATAAGCAAGTAAACTTATATTTTCAGTCACCGCTGTTGGGATAGACGCCGCCGAGTGCTGTCAAATAACAATAGTATTGAGAAATATATGGGCAGAATAAAAAGATATATCGATGGTTAAATTAATATTAAACAAGAATGTTTAATTGATATAAGATTTTTCGTATATTACGACATTTAAAAATGAAATAATCCAGTCAAAAATGAATTGAAATAAGAAAATATTTTTCTTTATTTTCATTTACGATATAACTCCCACTTGAAAATTATATCAGGCATATGTCCACCCCCACTGTCTCGACAGGCAGTTACTCGGTCTATAAAGTTTGTGGATCTCAGTTCGTGGCGACTTGGAATGGTCTCCCAGATCTTGTGACCTTACTCCATATGACTTCTTTTTATGTGGTTATGTGAAGTTCAAAGTCAACGTGAACATACCACAAACAGTTTCTCCAACGTAAGGAAGAAATTCAAAAGTGTCATCATACAAAGGTGTCTGTGAAAGGATAATTACGAACTTCATAGACCGAGTAACTGCCGAGATAGTGGAGTTGGACATATGCCTGATATAATTTTCCGCAATTAAATGGGACTGTATATTGATTAAAGAAAATCATATATTTTTATTTCGATATATTTTTGACTTGATAATTAAATTTAAAAAAATGCGTAATATATGAAAGACCCTACAATTAGATGGAACATTCTGATTCACGAACATGTTTGGAAAGTAATCGGTTACGATTGACTCGAAGGCTGAACTTCGAACTCTAACGTTGGAAGCTTGCTTCGAGGAGCAATGAAGAGTATAATTCGGAAAATAATAATAATTAATAATAATAATAATAATAATAATAATAATAATAATAATAATAATAATAATAATAATAATAATAATAATAATAATAATAATAATAATAATAATAATGGAACATAACTAGCACGTGTGAGTCAGTTACTAAATGACCAGTATTGTACTACGCGTAAGCATTTTGCAATGCTACCAATATGTATATATTTCTTACGTCAGAGGTACATTAGGAAGAACTACCCAATCATATGTTCGCCCAGGAACTAAATTGCTCCCTCCGCTACTAATATATGCCTAATGAGTGTATACGAGTCTGTCTGTCCTTTATGGACTCAAAACTACTTGATTGGTTTGAGTTGATTTTCTTCCATTATTTTGAGATTTTTTTGACAGTTAATATATATGATACATACCACATGACTGGAGCAAAAAACAAAAGTATCGTTGCACTAAAAAAAGGTATCTTTTTGGACGCTTAAATAGCTTACGCTGCCTAAATCAAAACAAATACATCAAACTAATGTATACAGAATTGAATGTCTAAAAAATTCTACAACAAAAATCCTCAACAGCGTATGTCTGTTATGGACAATTCACAATAACCATTTTTGTCTTTTATCTCAGTAATATCATGACGATCGCACTAGATTGTCGGCAACGTCAGGAAATCAGCACGGAATAATTAACAATAATCACCATATAAATTCATAATTATTTTTCTTTTTACTTACTCAACTAAACATAGAAACGCATTTCATTTATTTAGGCGTAGTAGCGCACGCCGGATATTAGCTAGTAAAATATAAATGAATGACTGAATAATTAAGTGTATTGTGGATGAACATTGTATATTATTAACTATCATTTAACGATAGTTTATACAACTAACGTAATATTGGCCCAATAGAGAAATTAAAGTGAAAATGATTAAATCATCACCAAATTCATTAATTATTAAGTGACAGAGAATTAATAGATAATCCTCCTCCAAAAGGCGCATTTGATAATATGATTATTAACCTATCAATTATAGTGAAGACTTCAATACTTTGTACGATCTTTATTCATGCAAATCGGCGAATATACCTTCCTTTGTTTCACTCTGAGATAAGTCAGGTTTACCCATGAGCACACCACCTTATTTGGTTTCAACTGTCGTTAAAAGTAAATTGGGTTAGAATTTAATTATCTATCTATCTAGCTACATGTCTATCAATGGTGTAACCCAATGTTAAGCCTAAGCTTATCCTTTGTTAGAAGTTACTAGATCAAGTTAATTTAGTTACGCTAAATTTTCCATAGGTGTCATTAATTGTATGCGGTCAACATACCGACCCAATGAGGCATCTAGCAGGCAACTAAAGTGTTAATAGAATGATAAGGTCGATACATTTTGCTGAGATGCCTTTTATTCAAGCTTAATGATCTTTTACGAGCCTGATTTTTTTAGAATCGAGACGCACGGCTTAAAGTCCCTCCCCGTGTACTTGCTCATTGGAATATTCGATTCTAAAAAAAAAATCCATCGACCTCGGCGGAGTTTGAACCCCTGATCTTTACAACCAGATACAAGGAACATAATCGTAGCCTACCGCGGCCGAATATAATTTAATTACAAGGAATATTTTATCATGATCACAATTTCATAGAATCACCAAACGTTTAACAGGAAGTTAGTAAGCCTTTTCAAGAAATCGTACCATAAACACAATAGAATGAAATATCAGAAAATAACAGCGATATGACCTTACGAGCTAAAGCGCTGAACAATAAGAACGACGTAATTGAAATACGTGTGTGGGATAGAACAAATTTAGCTCAATAAACCATGAGGAAGTGTCAGAGGAAGTTGACTCATAACAAAATAATAAAAAAATAAAGTAAAACAACATTTTAATTGCTAGTGGGAGGAAGATCGGAATAAAAGCACTAAACTAATTAGATAGCACTGTGGGAAGTCGATAGGTGAAATAAACAAGTTGAGCAAGAAATGTTTGATGTGTAGAAATTGATAGAACCAGGTTGTCGCCAAACCTGACCCATAATGAATTAAAAATAAAAAAAAAGTAAGTCGAAGGAAAGAAAAAAAAATTGAAAACTAACGCCATTTCTTTTAATCATAATTAAATGATTTCATCGCGTATCTCTATTTTTTAAAACAAATGCCATAAGATTGTCTTCATGATACTTATGGAATTCTCACCGTGGCATTGGTGGACGACATTAGTCCATTAGGCAGGTCATATCTCGATATTTCTCTGTGTATCAATCCATCCATAGTTATTCTGTCCGAGGGCAGATCTTTCTGTAATCATACCATTTTCATCCTGTGCTTTGCAGCTTTACTAAGGAATTATAGGTGTGGTAGCTTCCCGTTGCCTTCCACACCGATGAAAGATGATAATGATAAGGATGATGCTGATGGCCGGTTGATTTTTCGGGGACCTATCGGCCCTAAGCTTCCTGACATTTGTCTTACAGGTGAGGAAAAAAACCCGAAAAAACCTCACCCAGGAGCCTGTCCCGACCGGGAATCGAACCCGGGCCCGCTCCGTGACAAGGCAGCAGGCTACCTAAAGACCACAGCGGTGGACTCTCTGTGTATAATAATAGAAATTTAAATACAATTTAATTTGCACCAAATTCTTATTAATAAATCAACACAATTGGGTTAGTTTTTGCCTGATATGAGAAAATTGTTTATTTCACCATAACTTAAATTTTAATATATGCCATTAATATTTTAAATATTAATTTAAATTAATTCCTAAAACACAAAATTGTTTACCGTTAGTGTTAGATACAATCCGTGCCGTAAGCTAGCGTTTTTAGGCTGATTTGGTGCAGAGCGACGGGACTTTGCGTTGATTAGAATTCCAATGAGGGAGAAATATCCTCATGGAATTGCGGTCGGGATTCACCTATGCCGATACAACATTTTGAGAAAACTGGTTTGCTTTATAAGTAGCCGCTTCAGATAGAGAAATCCATTTTTAGATTAACAATTGTGAATTCCGACATGCTAATCACATGTCACTTTTAAAATGACTGCATAACACTGGTCAACATGATTTTTTGTCTCATGAGTACCAATAGTTGTACCTAATGCAGTTTTTTTATCGTGTTTTCAAATATGTATTCGGAATTTCTCCATCGCCTACAGTTTTTTATTCAAATTTCAATTAATGGATTTAAATAATAATTTTTTAAATAAACGTTTTTTCGTCCATTTGTCCATTATAAAATAAAACGGGGAACACTTTCATAAGGAGGTTTCATCTATAGAAAAGAGATATCAAGGTAAATGGAATCCTAATATGCTGGCCAATTATTGTTGGACCATCAAGAGGGATGCTCCACAGGCGAAATATAGCAGAAAATCGTCATTTCTTACTTTCTAGGTGAGTCCGAATGTTCGAATATTGTGTAGTTACGAATGTAGAAAATAAAATGTTTGAAATTATAAATGCCTATCTCTCGGAAACCTTGCGTGATTGAGAAACACCGATATCATATTTGAATTCAGGAGAAAACATACTGTCAGAATCACATATTTTTCTTCCTGAGACAAAAAAAAGTTTCTTTTTTGTTACTCAGTGTAATCGTTTATCTAAGTGAAAGGTACATGCGGATGTGAAAATGGAAGTAGCCTTAAAGGTAATGGACGTTTTAGATCTTTTTGTGCCACGAGGAGACATTATTTAAAATTGTTCGTTCATTATTTATACAATTTTTTCACAGATTTTTACTGGCAATTTCGAAAAATACATTTAAATACCTCTCAATAATTTAATTTAACACAATCTCCAATGAACGTATAAACCCATAAAAACGATTCCATATCCCTATTACGCTGGTTTATAATTATGAAATGGAAACAATTTAACAATTGATAACTAGGAAATTTTTCTTTTTGAGAACTTGGGTTTGTATATCTCAAATTGGTCGTCTGCAACTTCTATATAAATCTGATAAATTTATTCCATCTAATTTATTTACACAATTTCATTTGAACATAAGTAAATGTATATTTGCATAGGCGATTCTCTGTAAACACATACATGGCTGTCCAAACCACATTTTACAAAAATTATTGTTTCATCATAAATTAAAATATCACAGAATGTAAGCGTAAGAATATTCCTTTATAGTGCAGTTCAAGTTACAAACATAACAACAGTCCCCTGTGCTGTCCCGCTTCCAACATTAACAATATGATGTTATATTTTAAGACATTTATTTATAATATAGAATTTTGTGCATAATGTTTAAAAACACAATTAACTGACTTACTTTCTTTCGAAATAAATAACACCTAAAATGTATTAATATCATATCATTCATCTTATCAAATTATGTCCGGGTTTTTTAAGCACAGTACCCTGCCAAAAATTCAATACAAAAAATAATGTTTTTCACTGTACCTTTTCATGTTGTCCAGGGTAAAAATAATGTAACTAGTCTAACGTTCGTGTCGGCAGGGCTAGCGCCTAATGCGCTGCCATTTCATTTAGTGTCAGTGCATCAATTGTGGCGGGAGCACGTGTCTGGGCTATTAGACACAGTCCACTGGTATTTATACGGAGTTGATTTGTGGAATTTGATATATTCTATATAATTTTATAATGATATATGCACACTTAGCAAAAAACGAATCAGCGGCATCAAAACGCAGAGTCCCTGTTATGATCCACTGCACATGTTCGAAGAGCTAAAGCTGTGGTTCACGAGGTAACGCATTGTTAAATGTTTTAAATGCGCTGTATTTGGTTTTAATCGTCTTAAATAGTTAAAGAGCAGTGAATGGACATGTTTCTAGACACAGTAAACTAGCTCAAAGCGGAATCACATGGGACCAATTTTTGTTCCACATTAGACAAAATTCGGCATTAAAAAAAACTAAAACTTAATAATAATCTTAGATTATAGGGTACTGTGTACGTCTTTTACGGATATTGGATTAATTGCTCCGCTGTCATTGAAAAGTGAAGTACTGTATAAGCTCCTTATTCGCGGGTTAAAAAATTGCGACACGGTTCCTGTATTCGCGGCTAAAAATATCTTTATTCGCGGATCCAGTCGGTATTTTAGAAGGTTAGTGTCCTTTATTATCCATCAGCAGTTTTTAATTGCAGACAGGTGCGAAGGCGGCTTTTACAAATAGTGATTTAAACCAAATGGACAAATAAGTATAAACACCAAACAAATGATATTGACATTAACCCTAAAGTGCATTGTTAAAAGTTGTCGTATTTCACGTGTCGATATGTGCTTTGATAAATGCCTCCATCGCCACGATCGATATATTATTGTTTCAACTTATCATTGCAATAATTTTGATTGAAAAACATGTATCTTGTCCTTTGTTCCTAGTTTATAAAGTCGAGTAAAATAAAAGAAAAAAACAGACCCGTTTCTTCAGCTTTAAAATATCTCTTGGGCGCGTATCCTGAAATTAAAGTATGCAGTTTTGGTTTCCGCTCACTAAATACACTTACGTCCACATCCTTTGATTCCCCCCAAATTTCATTCCACACTACATAGTGTAAAACACTCCTGTCAACCTAAAGATGCTTTGAAATCGTTATTCCCTAGGGATTAAGCAACGGCTAGAGCTTGACTTTGGAGCATTGGTCCGGAAATTTGGAGATTTGTCTTCAATCATTTTCACTTTTTCGTTTAATGACAATGATACACATGTTTTAGCTATCTTTATTCCGTAATTGCAAAACGTTACCCGTGAAAGATCGGTCTCAGAACTTAAACTAATTTAAGATTTTACAGTGCAATGATTATTTGTAAGATATTTCGCATAACGTGTGTGCAGTGAGGCCGAAATAAAATTTCAGGTATAGGTAGAATCTCTAATTCACCCGACGGCAGGAATCATTCCTTATTATTTTTTTGGCCTATCGGGAATATAATGAACTGGAAACTAATTTATTTCTCTGTCTTTCCGCTTTATAATTTTTTTCAATAATCATATACAATATTTCGGTTTCCGCGTTGGAGAGATTCCGTTTTATGCAAAATAAATATACATAAAATTACTATTATTTCGCCGGGAAATATAAATTTCTTCACATTGGACATACTTTCGCATTATCCACGTTCCGGATTAAACACGTTTTACTGTTTTTACGAGTGTACGACGTATACAATACTACTCAAATTACGACATTTCGAATAAAGTTCAAATCTCGTGCTTACTGTAAAAGTAAATAAGACAACCTGGATTTAGACGACCACCATGCGAGATGCGACTACCATGCGACGTGCAGATCGTTGAACCAATTACGAAAAAAAGGAAAAGGTTGAGAGCCAGGATTCAAATATTTCGACAATGATTTCTTTATTTATTTGCATTTCAGCAAAATATCATCCTATAACATTTAATTCCATACACGTAAACTACGTCCACTTTACACTATTTTAAGTAACATTTCTACCTTCGTAAACTCTATAACACTATTTAGTCACCGATATAAATTAAATTATGTGTGCAGTACCATGTTTTAATAATAATGCTATAAATTTACGTAACAAAATGTAATATAGCTTCACATATTTACGTATGTATTTAATTATTTATTACGTTTTAGCGAGGAAAAAATTTCACCTTTCAATTAAAATATTTAGTTTATGTAGGTCAAGTCCAGGCTAATAATAGCCCGTAGATCATGGATAATAATAATGATAATATAGTAATGATTCTATTCTATAGTGTTCTGCCCTAGGGCAGGTCGTTCACTGCAATCATAGAATTTTCATGCCATGCTAGACAGCTTTACTAAGGAATTATAGGTGTGGTAGCTTCCCGTTGCTTTCCACAATAGTAATGACAATATAATAATAATAATAATAAATAATAATAATAATAATAATAATAGTAATAATAATAATAATTAATAATGATAATAATAATAATAATAAATTTTCCGATTGAGGGTCTTTCCACTTTTCAGCGGTTGCCCTTTTACCAGCCGGCTGCTGGCCCTTCACATTCACATGTGTCAATCACAGAGGTAGATGATCAACAGCCAGTGTAGGGGTGACATGTGGTTAACATGTCGAGTCCCCCAGCCGTTATAGCTGGTTCCTCAACCTGGAGCCGCTACTTATTGTAGCTACCCAATTGCCTCACGATGCTGGGTGGGCACCGGTCCCATTCTGGCCGAAATACCATGAGAAAATTTTCTTCCCTCATGGAGACTCGAACCAGCGCAAGTCCCGTAGCTCTGCGCCAAGGTTTCCTACCTTAACCGCTCGGCTACGGCGCGGGACATAATAAATTTTAATACTTCCAAATAGTTGGTTTGTTTTTCTTTAAGAGTGGATAGACAGAATAAAATAGAATGCATTATAACAATTTAAAATATATAATCTCATCAGAAATCGAACATGTGATCTCTTGCATACGAATCAAACCATAAGGCACCGAGCTAAGCGTTCGCTGGATTGCTCTGCATAAAATAATGTTCTTCATTGGAGGAAGAGGAACCAATTGTAGCTCTACTATGCAATTAGTTTAGTAGTGTGAATCGCGCGTTAAAACTTGAAATGTTAGTGATAAAGAGTTCGTTCATTCTTTTTTTTTTTTGATAAGTATATATATTTATCCAAAACTCACAAAAGTAAATACATTACGATAGTTTGGTTGATATTTTACGATTTAATCAAAATACACAGTCCCCTGGCAAGAGACCCCATGTGACAGAGGTCTGTCTTTCAATCCAGGGAACTGTGTGGATTTGAAGTTAGCTTAGTTATTGATACCCTAATAGTCATAATAATTTGTTTAGTTATGTGTACACATGCCTCCTAAAAATAAAAATTTATCCAGAATGGAAAATATTAGAGAAAAAGCGAGATGCGGAACGTCTAAGATACCAAATTAGAAATATGATCCTCAAAAGAGGGAAGAGATAATAAAAGGAAAGGTTAAAATAGTAGAAAAGAAAAAGATCAGTGAAAACTTGCCAAACATATGACTCCACGTAAGTATAGAGCTGCCCTCAAGAATTAAAAAAAAAAAGTACTGTGACGTTTATCGAAAAAAAGCAAGTAAACAGTGTAACCAATAACTTTATACGTGAAAACACATTGTCCTCCGATTCTGAACGCCTCACACCAGCTTCAGGATACATTACACCAGTTCCAATGCAGCATCTTCCAGCTCCAAGTTCCACAGTCACGAGTGCAAATATACAGCCAAAAGAAAGGCAAAAATCCAAAGAAAAAATACAAATACAAAAATAAAAGGATTTGCAGTGTTGCAGAAAAATGTTCAGAAGTACAGAAAAAGATTCCATAGATTTGAAGGCAAAACAAGAAAGATTATTAGAGATTCACCAAAAACTAACATTCAGAAGACCTTATGTAAACGTGATGGTAGAGGAGAAGTGGCCAAGAAAGCAGTTTTTGGTTACGTCCTTAATAAAGAGCCCAAGAAAATTATTCGAGGTTGAAACGTATCGAAGATAAACGAATATTTACAAAAGCGGTGTCTGGACAGATGCTCTAAAATTACAGGCATTTAATACCAAAATACATTTTATTTCTACTCGAAACTGAAGCAATATAATTATAAGAATGTCGATCATGTGTGGCACATAAAATGAAACGATTATAATTTTGTGTTATGTGGTTTTTATGTATTTGCAACAGTCACCTGTCACACCGAACGGTCTCCTGCATTAGGTTTCCAGAAAAATGTTAATATCTCGAAAAGTAGCTATAAATTCAGTGAGCTTTTTAATCGTTATCATTAAACTGTTACTTTTCATGTCCTTAGTAGTTTTTTTATATAGGAAGAGTATTAATATGACCGGACAACTACGTACGGGCCGAAAAGTCTTTACAAAGAATCACCCGTGTATCTATCTATGTATGTATGTATGTATGTATGTATGTATGTATGTATGTATGTATGTACGTATGTACGTATGTACGTATGTACGTATGTACGTATGTACGTATGTACGTATGTACGTATGTACGTATGTACGTATGTACGTATGTACGTATGTACGTATGTACGTACGTACGTATGTACGTACGTACGTATGTACGTACGTACGTATGTACGTACGTACGTATGTACGTACGTACGTATGTACGTATGTACGTATGTACGTATGTACGTATGTACGTATGTACGTACGTATGTACGTATGTACGTACGTATGTACGTATGTACGTATGTACGTACGTATGTACGTATGTACGTACGTATGTACGTATGTACGTATGTACGTATGTACGTACGTATGTACGTATGTACGTATGTACGTATGTACGTATGTACGTATGTATGTATGTATGTACGTATGTACGTATGTACGTATGTACGTATGTATGTATGTATGTACGTATGTATGTATGTATGTATGTATGTATGTATGTATGTATGTATGTATGTATGTATGTATGTATGTATGTATGTATGTATGTATGTATGTATGTATGTATGTATGTATGTATGTATGTATGTATGTATGTATGTATGTATGTATGTATGTATGTATGTATGTATATAGTAGCTAATATCCGGCATGCGCTACACACCTAAATAAATTATGTGTTTTTGCATTTAGTTGAATAAGTAAAAGGAAAAATAAATATAAACTTATATCGTTATAATTTTTAGATACCCCGTGCTGATTACCCCGCGTTTCCCGGGAATCAACGCATCCCGATGCACTTGGCATAAATGAGCTGAAAGATAAAATTCGTTATTTTGAGTTATCGATTAGGCCTAAAGAATACCGCCGTGCGCTGCTATGCTTGCCCGGGAACCTACTTATCCCTATCTTCTTGGTATCAATGGAAGATAAAAATGGTTATTGTGAGTTAGGCCTATCCTTAAAAATAAACATGTGCTGTCGCGGACTTTTCTGTAGAGTGTTTTGAGGTATTCAATTCTGTGTACAATAATTTTGTGTATTTGTTATGGTTTAGGCAGCGAAAGCCACTTAAGCTTAGAAAAAGCTGCATTTTTCACGTTTTTTCACTACAGAAGGTGAATTTTTAAGGTTGAAGGGCTTGAGCATTATAACTCTCTTATAACCTATAACCTTCCCTGGAAAATCCTAAACATTTTGCAAAACGCTCCATGACAATCGGATGAATGGTATGGCAGCACATGCTTGCCCGGGAATCTACTTATCCCGGTCTCCTTGGCATCAATGAAAGACAAAAATGGCTATTGTGTGTTATCTGTAAAAGATAAACATATGCTGTCGCAGACTTTTTGTAGAGGTTCTTGAAGTATTCAATTCTGTGTACATTAATTTAGTGTATTTGTTATGATTTAGGCCGCGTAAGTCATTTAAAGGTAAAAAAAGGGACTTTTTCACGTTTTACACTACAAAGGGTGTTTTTTAACGGTGTAGGAGTTAAGTATCTCAACTCTTTTATAGCCTACGTTCATCCCGGGAATCTCCTGAATATTTTCCAAAAAATCCCATCACAATCGGATCAACGGTATGGCCACCCATAAAGTACGAACAAACAAACAAACATTATATATTATATATATGCCTTTAATATTATGTTCAGTTATTAACTTAAAATTATCTAGTTCGCACATTTTGATACTGAATGTAACACAACCTGTAGTTCTGTAATTATATCAAAATGTTTTATAAAAAGTAATTAAGTAATTTCATTTACCATTTCTAAAAAACTTTAAAAATAAATGTTCATAAAAATGTGGATTTGTATAACATCATTGTTTCAGGTCTGGAATGTATTTATTTTTTATTTTATTTTCTTTGTTGAAGTAGTCGTCAGTACGAACTGTATATAAATGTGTTAGTTTATTAAAAAAATAATGTTTAATATTTTGTTTTCTGCAATGTAGCGTAATTAATAAGCAACTCCTCTTGTCACAATTTCTCTAAACAGTATGTTATGGTAAAGTAAAAATATACAAAATGGCGATTATTTCACTTCTATTGTCTGGATAAAAACACAACCACTTTAGGAGAGGAGAAAAGATAGCATTCATTTAAATGTATGTACTAAATAGATACAGACAGGTGAATGGGTGAAATTACACAACAGAAAGTGTATTACTTCTATGCAAAACCAGGTATAAAAGAACAGTCGTGTATCACCCACTGCGATGGGCCGGTCGTATGACAAAAATGGTAAATTAATGAAGAGACGTAATGTTTCTATAAAAACCGGAGGTAAAGCGCCCAATAGGTTGGTCAAGAATGAAGTGCGAGCATATCAGCTAAGGTTGGGTTAGTTATTTATGGAAAGATTATGTTCGCGCAGTCTAGATTCAGTTGGAAACATATACAAAACCTTTTCCTTAACTCGTGTCCAACAATGGCTTAGGTCGAGCGATGAAGCCCTTATTTGAATGAAGTGAAATGAATTAAGTGAGTGCATAGAAATGGTTACATTAAATTTGTACAGGGAAAAACGGGAGAAACCCCTAGAAAAACCTGCCCAGACTCCGTTTCGTCCACGACGAACCTCATATGGAGTAAGGGAGAAGCAAACCGGTGACCCCAGCGGTGAGAGGAGTGCATGTAATCACTTGGAGCCTCCTGGAAACTGATAACAACATGGAATTATGAGAACAATAGAGGATGGATTTAGCTAAGATAGTTTTCAGCAAAGCGTGAGATTTGCCAGAGTTACGAGTATCATGACTATTTTCTACAGCTCACGTAATCTTACACACGTGTTCACAATCCCGTGCACAAGTCATCCGTGTGTAGTTTATCTTTATAAATCTTGCGAAATATTAATGCAACTTGAAACAGAGACGGCTTGTAACTTACAACAACGGTGGAGTTGTACACCCTTAGACAAAAAAGAGTCATCTCTTGAACGCACATTTCTTCTAAGTCCTACTCGGCACAGCGCTGGGTTCAAACTAGCAGACTAGTCATAATTGTGCAGTCCCTGCGCTATTGTGTTATGTGGCATGAACTGACGACACTCCTACGTGTCCTGTTAGGTCAGAGGTAAAGCATGCGGTCACTGTTTCTGTCAATGAAGATCACAGGTTCGCGTCCTCAATTATGCAGCTTTATGTTCGTGATATTTGCATTAAAATGCTCATCATCATCATGAACAAATTCGTTTTAGGCCATGTGGCCTGTAGGTAAACCTAGCGAAGATGGTCTTGATCTTTCCACCGATGTTTTGGGCTTCCTTGGTCCCTATGTCCAATTGGGGTATATTGGAATGCCCATTTTGGAATTCTATTTATTGCCATTCTCCTCAGATGATTTTTCCATTCTTTTTGGTATCTTTGTATATCTTCATTTAAACTTGTTACTCCAAGTTTTCCTCTGATAATAGTGTTCCTTTGGTGATCCAGTCTATTAACTCCTAACAATGATCATAAGAAGCGCATTTGGCTTACTTGAAGTTTATAAGAGTTTCTTTATTTAAAATCCAAATTTCACTTCCGTATTTAGAGCAGTTTTTGATGTGATGTTATGTAATCTTAGTTTTGTGTCTGTCATCATCTGTTTCCCAAAATGTCTTCGTATTACCCCATTCATTTTATTATATTTTTATAACTTTGAATCAATGTCACTCTTATACTCTGCAAATACAATTCCTAAGTAGGAGAAATCTGACACTTGTTCTATAATTTTTCCATCAATCTCAATTTTCACCCGTTGTATGTTTTTTCCACACATCGCCATTGTTTTGGATTTTGAAGTGGAAATTCTCATATTATATTTGCTGGCAATTTTGAATAATTGATACGCTGCTATTGTAAGCTATCTTCGGAAACTGATAATATTATTTGATCATCAACATATAATATTGTTTTGAATATTTTATTCCTAGTTATTGAAATTCCACTATTTACTGTTTGTTTCCATTCTTGCACTATTCTGTTAATATATATTAAATAAGAGTGGAGGTAGTCCACATCCTTGTCGAACACCTTTGCTTGTGTTTATGTGTTCTGTTATTTCTCCATCTGGTAATTTAATTTTGATTTTAGAATTTTGATATAAGCTTTGTATGGCTCGTAATACATGTGAGTATGTTCTTACATGTGTATATGTTCTTCATGCAGTATCTGACAAAGTTTATCTCGGTTTACATTATCATATGCCTTTTCATAATCTATAAATAGTATGTATAGTGGGAGATTAAATTCTCTCCTTTTTTCCATAATTTGTTGCAGGGTAAATATTGCATCTATAGTGCTCCTCCCTTTTCTTAAAATGTTTTATGAATTAAATACATCATTTTATTTTGACTTTTGAATTAAATCAATGTTAATGTCGTTATTATAAGAATTATATCTAACACATTCAGGGTTTGTTATAGATAATTTCAATGCATTGCATTCAATAGACTGTGATGCGCAGACGTCTGTGCAAAAGCAACAGCTTTTAACAAGTTTGAATATTATGAATCATATCGAGTTTTACCATGGCTCAGCGCACACACAAGGACATAGGCATGCTCTAGCCGATCGTCCACGTGCCTGCAGAAATTTGATTGCATAAATGCCCCGCAGATTCAGGGCAGTAATAGATGTTGAGGGTTCATACACCCGATATTGATTTTGTTTTTGTTAAAATTTTCATTTTTGAAGATATTCTTTTCTTTTCTCATTTATTTATTAGAAGAAGGTTTTAATTTATATTTTTTGTGTTTTGTGTGTGCATTAAAGCCATAAAACTCAAATAGAAAATTAAATACGAAACTATATTACAGGCGAAATAATATTCTAACATTCAGTTAAAAAAATAGAACGGGAATCGAACCCGCGAGGTTACGAACGCAGATAATGTCTGTCAAACTTCTCGACCACGGAAACACACTAACCCAAGCTCTCTCTTTCATGTTGCTTGAGTGTGCACTGCGTTAACTAGCAAACAACCCAGTACAATTACTGAAAACTAGTAGATGTGAATACAGCTTCTGCGAGCGCTCACGAAGTTTCCCGATCGGTTGATAGAATCTGCGGATGACTCATTTTGTTGCCAAAGGTTGTACATAACCAGATATTTATTTAAGCAACTTACGACTTTTTAATGCAATTTATCCAATTACTAAGTGATATATGTAACATTTATACCCGGATAATTACCATTATTAAATTATGTTAATGTAATGTGAAATGTACCAGTGGAAATACGTTTTTACGTTGTAACTGTCGGTCATTTTGAATTGCCATAGAAGAGGTAATTTGTTTACGTATTTAAACACGTTTAAAATGTAACGAGTTTAAAAGCTAACCTAATTCAATTACTCTAACCTAGGTGAATCCCATGATGCGCCATTTTTTGTTTTACGCGGTTAAATATGTACATTTGTTTGTGTTTTAGACGGTTAATTTCGAACATAAATCAATTATTATCGACGGAGACGCTGTGTTATCGACAGAGCCGTTGGTTTATAGCTGGTTATAGCAGGTTATTAATGTGGTTATCGCTGGTTATTACTGTGGTTATCGCTGGTTCATAGAATAACTGTTGTAACTAGAGTAGTCATAACAGAAAATAGTCCCACTTTTCATTCAATATTTACGAGTAAAATGAGTTAAATATAACTAAATTCCGGGTTAAATATTTTTAATATATAATTTTATAATTACTTATTAAATTTAAATGGTGTTTAAGTACGCAATTAAATATGGTACCAGTTTCCACGGTGACATAAAAATTTGTCTCCACTTCAACTTAGTAGGCTGTTTCTGGCTATGTGCGGAGTTCGCAGAAGGTAATTGATTACATTTTCTTTGGAATTTTTGTAGAAGGGATATATAGGTTTCTGTTAATTAGAATACTATAGATATCCATGGAGCAATAAAATATGTTTTACGTTGAATAACTATTTGGACGATGTTCATCAACCGGAACGTCATTTTTTAAACAGTGGCGATTTTGATTCCATCTGCTCCAATGGCTCAGGAAGTAAGTGTGCACACGCATTTAACGCCAAATATTTAAATACAGCCTTATTATTAAAGAAACATATAAATGTCATCATTCCTATTAGGGATTCGATGTTTTACAACAAACAGCTATGAAACCAGATCTTCGTAAATGCTAATCTAAATTTTGCATCATACAGCTAAGCGCCAAATGTTCCCACTCTTAGATTGTTGATGCATAACTGTCAAACAATGAAAATAACTTACAATGTCCAGTGTTGTTAGTTTAGCGTTACAATAAATAGAGATGATTGACACAAATTTTGAACTTACTTTTCCTCGGAACTTACATAATGGCGCATAGCAGGTTGATGCATAACGCCGTTAATTTATTCAAGTAACATGTAAATTGTAGCACTTTCACTTCCACTGAGGTAAATTATATACATTCACATATTTAATTAAGCCGTTGCACTGTGAATTATCTAAATTTGAATGTTAATGCTGAAAAGTTCTAACAATCACATACGAGCAGACATGATCGCTCTCTACGTCGATCAGCTTACATTCCAGTTCGGTAAAACAGATGCGAGCGCAGAGGTAATTAGAACTTTCTAGAAGAATTTACAAATAAATAATAAAGTTGTATACATTGAACCATATATTTGGCTAAACCAAATATAATACAGCCAAACCCAATTTACTAACAAAAGAAAGCCAGAGTAATAAAAAGGTACCCCTCCAGAAATAATACAGAATATCCAACATAACTGAATAAGGAATAACCCAGAATTTTACATAATCGTTTTCAATTCTATTCATTCTGCCTAATAAAAAATGCTGATCAATAAGGGCTTGCAACTGAGCGACGCGACATATCAACTGAATGGAGCTTAGCATCACTGGCAACCAATTGGAACCGCGGTCTCTGGCGGGTGAACTCGACAGGTATACTGATCTACATTATCCCTCTGAGCACTTCTAGTCAACTCGGGCGCAGGTTCCAGGTATTCATCACACCCTTCCTAAACCAAAAATCCCTCTCCTGAAATTCCATCTGCTCTTGGCCTGGCTCAATCCCAGAGCTCAGGAATGAGAACTTCCCTACCTGTCTTCCTCCCAAGGATGGCGAAGTACTGACCAGACCCAAAAACCCGGACCAGTAGTGCAACATGGAATTGAACGATGTCTTTACTTTTCCTTTAATAAGACACACAGCCAAAAATGAACACTTACAGGAAAAAAACTGGACACAAAAAATCGCTACAACACCTTACAGATACTCACTGCAGATGCTGCAAAATACCACCGCCAATCATTACACACATCAAGAAGCTAAATGCTTACAAATTAAATAAAATCATTGGGGGAAAAGCTACGATGTCTCAAAACGTAAAACAAGTACACCTTGAAAATACACACTAGGACCAAAGAAGCATACGAACACGCAGAACACATTCTAACAGGCACCAAGACTCTATTCCACACATACGCTTACGGGCAAAATCCCAACTCACAAATTAACTCTGAAAGAACAATTCACGACCATAACCCTCATTGAAATACAACAGGAACTGCAGGACTTTAAATACATAATTAAGACAGTAAGATCATTTGAACGGATCGCCTTTCATATTAGAGAAAGGAACAAGACTGCCACCCCTGTCTGGATTCTAACCTTCCATAAGACTACGGGCCTCACAACAAATTTGGAGGAACTTACAGACTTATTCAGAGTCACAATCAAACTAGAGACTTACAAAGGACCTACTGGAGGCACTTAGTGTTACAATTGTCAGGGTTTCGGATATCTATCCCAGTTCTGCTCTGGTAATCACAGGAGACCAACTTCACTGTCACGACATCTACCTGCACGAACTGTAACGAGAAACACGCAACCAGCTATATACAAAAAGTATACAAGCACACGACGTCAGTCCAACAAACCTACACCTAAACCACAAACAACACACACACACACACACACCAAACTACCACAAACAATCCCAAACTCCAGCGCTGCAACTAGACACATCCAACTTCCATGCACTACAGCATCCCACATTACCTGCACCCACCAACATATCCGATTACCAACCTTATTCAACAACTGATAACACCCTGACCAAAATATTCCGAAACCCAGAGCTAGTGAATACAGCAATAAACATACTGAAAAACATGAAAAATTCACGAGGGCCTTAAACAAAAAATCAACATATGACTAACTACTAAAAGACAAACACTTGAGGACCATTTATGACCGAAAAACGTAAGCTTTTCAATTTTCCTCACACACAATACACAATAAGAGAGAAAGAGAGAGGATTCTCTCTGATTAGAAACACAATAACCAAACATACCCAAGGAAAGTACAAAGAGAGATGGGTCATGACGCCTTAATCAGATCGTCGGTATCAACACATGCACGACCAGTTTACATAATCGTGACCTCGTTAAACATGATGTGATCTGTTTGGCCAAAATTACCTCAATACAAGAATGTACTAAATCCAATACTAAAACCTCAATGAAAAATATATTGAATTAGGACATATAAATAAAAATATAAAAAAGATGATAAAGAAATCATCCATACGCTACTTTACGAATATGTAAATTTTACCACTATATCTTAAGAATACTTTCATATAGACTATTTGAAGAAATAGGAGAATTATTCAGAATATAAAGAAATGAATCACATAATCTATGCAACCGCAATAACGTATCACTATTCCTCATGAAACTTCCCATTTTGGTTTCTTAGACACATAAATGGCAACAAAACAGAAAATATCTTATTCATTTTGAAAAAAAATGGTTTGGTTATTACTGAACAGAAACCCGCACTTATGGCTAAAAACGACAGCTCTCGAGATATGACACGAGCCGCTTCATCATGACTCGCTCCTGCGGTGAAAACAGCCAATTAAATATTTATAAAACTTTGTAAGAAACTTAACATAGGCTTAAAGGTGATATTCAAATTGACGATCATCAAGTCCCTAAATTATTTCACATTCGCGATCACTGTACGGAGCTCATCGGAATTCATTTTTCGAATTTCGTGTTGAATATTTTTTATGATATCATATATGGAATTTACCCGTCCTTTAAATTTCTTCGAAAATAGAATCCACAGGAATTAATATCAAGGGATCTGCGACTCTTTTAAGTCTGTCATAAAAAATTACAATTTTTTTGTTCCAAAATACAAAATTGACATCTACTTATAACTTACCAAATTTTATAAACATCCTTCTCCATGATACATGTTTCATGAAAATATAAATAAAGCAATTAAACTGTTTTAAATAATAATATAGCACCTACTTTTATCTTTCTTCCTGATTAGAATTGACTTTCATTTAATAAATTTCACTAAATTATGAAATCATGAAGGCTCTTCAAAAAAACATGTTTCATCTTCGGCAAGCTATTTTGTACTATATTATTATTTAAAACGTTTTAATACATAACATCAATTGTGATAACAATGTATGTTAAGAATGACAATATAAATAAGATTGACGTGGTCCACATTTGAACTACATTACAAGAGAATGTGAAGAATAAAAAGAGCTGCCTCATAAGTAGGGCTGGAAAAAAGTAGCGGTAACAGGATAGTAAATAATTTCTATACACACTGTCTACAAAACACGCGTCTTTGTCAAGCGTCTCGGCTGCCTGCTCGGAGAGGAGAGATCCACAGATTAAAGTCCCTCCTGGAGGACTTGTCCCTAGAATTTTGCCATCCTATAAATCCATTGACTGCGGCCGGATATGAACCCGTGACACATTGAACTAGAGGCAAAGAACAGAAGTATATGATCATCGAAGCTAATAGGACTTTATTAGAATAGAAATATAGTACAAAAATGATTTGCAAATGGATCGCACCTGTAACAAACCGTAAACGCTTACGAAAATGATGCGTTTGAATCATAGTTACATCTTCTCCAGATAGTAGTGTCCGAGTAAAACCCAGGGTGCTCAACGTCGTGAAAGTACACACAAGGCGGAAGTTAATACTTAAACTTATACAGCCTGAGTCTAAATTCTCCTTACCGAGTTTGTGGACTTATACAGGAGGCCATCATCATCATCAACAAGGATTAAGCCCAATGGCCTGTTCCGATCTCATTATAGGTCGAATTGGTCCTTCCATCTCTTCAAAAGTCTTCCCAACATTCTTCTCCCTTTTGGTTTATAATTATACATTCTTCTTGGTATGCGCTGTTCATTCATTCGTAATACGTGCTGAAAATAAGCATTTTGATTATATTTTATTCTTTTACAGAGATTAAATATATTAAGTTCTGTTCTTATATCTTCGGGGGCACGCCGTAGCGTAGTGGTTAAGGCACTGAGCTACAAGCCAGAGGGTCGAGGGTTCAAGTCCCGTTGGGGTCAGGATTTTTAAACTGATCCAAACCCTCTGGCGGCACTATGGCCCTGGGGTCGACTCAGCCTCTAACATAAATGAGTACCAGACACTTGTTCTGGGGGTAAAGGCGGCCGTCACGCAGGGCTGACAACCCGGCTGACATAAAGTGCCGATTGTCTAGAAAAAGTGGGAGCCCTAACCTCCTACTACCCCAAGGGCCTCCGGGTCTGTTGTGGGATCACTTTACTTTACTTTCTTATATCTTCGTTTTTCTTTTTATCGGTTCTTTGATATCCTGCTATTGCTCTCAACATCTTCATTTCAGCAGCCTCTATTTGTTTACTATCTGCCTTTGTTGATGTCCAGGTTTCACGTCCACAGGGGGCCAATACAATTAAATTTAACATATGAACTCATGTCCGGAAACATACTGTTTTTCCGTTACACACAAAATACTATTACAACACATGTTGCTCTCTCCGACTCCTGCTGCCTGTGAACCACTTACGAGGAGGGCTTGATGTGACGACCACCGACTTCAATACAGATGCGGTACCTCAGTACCAAGTTCTCGTAAACACGATCACTAATCCCTGGTTCTCCAACATCCGCCGCTACCATAACTCTTACTAGTAGATCTTCCTCGGATTCTACAGGGGTCTCGTAAATGAAGTTTTTCATGTGATCCCACATGTATAAGTCTAGCGGGGTCAAGTTTGGAGAGCGTCCAGGTCAAGCAATCGGACCTGCCATTGCACCGAGCTTCACTGTACAATAACATCATATCTGCGTATTCTGCAAACGTGTATGTCATGGAAAACAGCAACACAGTACCAATGAAGTACGTACACCTTGTACTGTTGTGAAGGATTACTACTGTACTGTGCAGGTACAGACGTCTCACAAACTCAACTGAACAGCACGTAAACAAACTTGCAGTGGACATGGAATATCAGGTGAGCGGGGAATGACGTATGGACTACTCTAGTCAATACTATCCTAGTGAGTGGCGCCGAAGAAGCGTATGGTGATTTAGCGTGTGTCGGAAAATCGGTATGTTTCCGGACACGAGTTCCTATTATAAACCTAATTGTCTTGGTCCCTACTTCAAGTCCTCAAACTCTGTACGGGGTATTTAGACTCAACCTATATATATTACTCCACTGCGCGAAAGGCCTAAATTGTCATAACAGCCGACTGCTGGCTTCGCGTAAGTTAATAATAGAGGTGGATGATCACGTAGCCAGTTCAGGGGTGACATGTAGTCGGGATGTCGGGTCCCCCAGTCGTTATAGCTGGTTTGTCAACAGGGACATGCTACTGGTTTCAGCTATTCAAATTCTTGACGATACTGGGTGGGCAGCGGTCCCATAATGACCGAAATTCCATGCGAAAATTTATTCCCTATGGTGGTTCGAATAAGCGCAAGTTCCATTGATTTGCATAAGGCATCATGCCTTAAAGTACTCTGCTATGGTGCAGGAGATACGTATATATCTGTGCTCTTTGAAATGTGTCTTTGACATTCTGGATTTGACAAATCTGCTCTGAGTTTCTGAAGTAATTCAATTAAGTAGAGACATCAAATTAACAGCGAACAATAACCAAACGCGTAGCACACATAAAGATGATTTTAATTTGTATTCTATCCATGAAGTGAATTCATCAAACTCCTCATATTGAATGGGAAATCTAACTTTTATTAAATATATTTTATTATATACAAGTTTCCTCATGAGAGGATTGCCTCAAGGAGAAAGTGATACTGGAAAAGTAAAATATCTAACCTTCTCTCCCTTACATTCTTCAATGCATCACACATTATTGTACTTTATATATTATGAATTAAAATGGATTTCTATAAGTCAATTATAATATATATATATATATATATGTATAGTAGGACTTTATTAGACAAAAAGTAAGATATTTACAATATTATTTACAAATATGGGTCGCACGCGCAGTAAGCCGTACGTGCTGTTGACAGTCCGTTACAATAAAGTAATAATTGGTACTAGTGTAAAGAAAAATAAACAACAAAAAAGCAATAACATTACAATTACATAAAGAAAACACAATAATAATATTACAATTAAATAATAACACAATAGCATTATACACTAAAAAACATTAACATTACAAATACATAAAGAAAACACAATAATATTACAATTAAATAATAACACAATAGCATTATACACTAAAAAAACATTAACATTACAATTACATAAAGAAATCACAATAATATTACAATTAAATAATAACACAATAGCATTATACACTAATTAATTTATATATAATTGTTAATAATTAATGGTATTGCATTTTGATAACATATATTTATTCATGAATGAGTGATGTCCTTATTTTCCGCGTTTTGTCCAGAAATTTACCGAGGTTTATCCAATTTTCTGGATTTACCAATAACTCGTAGCATGCCAATCTTTCCCGATTTGAATTTAGAAATATTTCCGGTAATAACTGACGTCTCCAATATTGTAAATCATTACATTTTCCTAATATATGTATCTCATCTTCAAAGTTCCCGCACATTGGACATATTCGCATATCGTGATCGTCGCTATATATATATATATATATATATATATATATATAGATGTTAGAACATCTGAGATTAATAGACTTGGGTACTGTTTATACGTCCACCATGAAAGGCGGTACATATATGTATTTTTTCATTTCTCATACTCATCTCATCCATTTCATTTTATTCCGTTCAACTGCCCCCGTGATGGTGTGTCAGGCGTGGTCGGCCGGCATCCTTGACCACTATATATGGGGCTTAATTTCATCTCATCCCTCGACCGGACCCTGAGTTGAATACGAGTTGAGGGTATTTATTTTTTAACATTATTAAATAAAGGAAAATACTAGAAACAATGAATAAAACCACTCAGAGACCGATTGCAGAATAAATGTATTTAAATATACACCGTGTCCAGAAATATAGTATCATACTTTAAACTACTACTACGTCACTTTGGATAATCGTATCGAAATGAAATTGGTGACAATCAAAAGAGAAACTCGAAACGTTTTGTGCATGTTAAAAATGGAGAGTAATGGATAACAATACTGTACAGAAACTAAACAAAATTTAATCATGTTTTTTGTGGTGGATATAGGTTCATTGTTATATATTTAGCAGACAGATTAAATGTGAATGTCTGGAGCGTCACTCTTGGGGGCCACATTCAATGTCTGTGAGGTATAGCAAAAACGTTTTGAGTTTCTCTTTTGATACGATTATCCAAAGCGACGTAGCAGTAGTTTAAAGTATGATACTATATTTGTGGACAAGGTGTATGTAAAAAGAAGCTCTGAATTTCTCAGAATACCACTTGTTACATTTTATTGTAAAATTTGTGTTTTTCATATTTTCCATATGTTCATACCAATACCTCATGTAAATATAAATACAGTTTATAACAAAAACAAACATTTACCCAAAACTAAAATATTAAATGTTGAGTTTCCATGTGTGTTATAATATGTAACTTCACTTTGCATATACAGTGTTATGCTTCTGTTGGAAACCAGCTGATTTCATATGCTTGACTTGACGTCTACCCACTCTCCATAAAGTGAGATATCCAGATAACTATATGTGCTTGTTGTGCAAAATAATTGTCCAGGGAGCTAGGCTTCTACGAGAGTCAATGTCGCATATATTGCGGTCAGATTGTATGAAGAACTTTTAACATGTTACAGAAAACAACACAAATAACTAATATGCGGTGAGCACTCTGTTAGGAGTTATTCGTTTAGTACTAACGTTAACATTGCAGGAATAACTTGACGAATATATTGTTACATAAACGTTTGTAACAGTGGCATCACGTTTACGCCTCGCATATTTGATGACACTATTCTTTGATATTTATTTATTTTACCTGATAGAGTTAAGACCGTAAGGTCTCCTCTTCCACTTCACCGAGGTTAAATTATACATATAAAAACAATTATTAATTATCTACAAGTTGATTAATGATACATAATAGGTATAGGCTACATGATTTACAATTGACAAGGGAAATAAAAAGAGAAAAAATAGTAATAATAATAATAATAATCCTAATTTAATTAAGTTATTCCTTGGTAAAGAAAGTTTAAAATACAAAGGAATAATAACATGAAACACGGTTATATATTACATTCTCTGAGGAAATATGTAGTGAGGTTTTTAAACTGTCTTTGAGTCGGGCAGACCTTGATGTACGAGGGGAGAGAAATCCAGAGTCAGGTGGCTCAAACAAGGAAGGATGAGGAATAGTGAGGTGTTCGATGTAGAGGAACAGCTAGATTAAATGTTCTCTCGATCGTGTGTTTAAGTTGTGGTGGGAAGATAGCGAATGGAAGCGAGTATAAATATAAAAAGGGATGATGATGATGTGGACAAAGTGTGGTATAAGAAGCAGAGGAAATGTATCTTCCGCCTGTCTTCCAATCGGAACCAGGACAACATTTCAAATACTAGAGTCACGTGGTCTGTGTTCACGAAGGTTGCATATATGACGTGCACAAGCAATGTGAACTCGAAAACCTAGCAGAAATGTGATACTCATGTCGGTTAACAGTAACTCACAACAATTGAAATGCGACATAATCAAAGTTGAGATAACCATTTTTTTTGTAATGTATTAGGAAGGAAATTTTTCAAACGTTTTAGGGAATGAAAGATCTAATATATTTTTATACAATTTTCTCTTACATTAACCTGATTGACGGTCTTTCCACTTTTCAGCGGTTGCCCTTTTACCAGCCGGCTGCTGGCCCTTCACATTCACATGTGTCAATCACCGAGGTAGATGATCAACAGCCAGTGTAGGGGTGACATGTGGTTAGCATGTCGAGTCCCCCAGCCGTTATAGCTGGTTCCTCAACCTTGAGCCGCTACTTATTGTAGCTACCCAATTGCCTCACGATGCTGGGTGGGCACCGGTCCTATACTGGCCGAAATACCATGAGAAAATTTCTTCCCCCATGGAGACTCGAACCAGCGCAAGTCCCGTAGCTCTGCGCCAAGGCTTCCTACCTTAACCGCTCGGCTACGGCCAACTAAAATTTTGGTCGAAATATACACCACGATTTTTCACGGAAGATTTAAATGGAATTTCATTTTGATCCATAATTATAGAAATTATCGATGAATTATTGCTAAATTATAAACCGCACGGAAGGAGAAATTTTCGACGCCCACACAGAAGATGGTCTGAACAATTTTAACAATTCTAGCTTTCATGAAACCGGAACGAGCCAACAGACTTAATCCCTGGACGACGACGATGATGATGATGATGATCAATGAATAATCAATTTTGTTTAATAGACTTTGATGGCCGATGGCGATTGTCGGAAGTGTCATTTCCTCAAATATCGATATTCGCTTATCATGTTATTGTTCTTTTCTCTATTCACAGTTGTCATGTGAAGAAACATCAATTTTACTATTTCATCGTGGGACTTAGAAGTGAATTGACACTAGAGACTGAAGACAAAATAACTTCTCTCTACAAACAAAGTGAGAGTTACACAAACAATTGACTAGCTTGTAATACATAGCTCCTCAAAGTGTATTACATAATATCGAAATACAAAACATCCGGTATCATTGATAATGAAGATTGCAGGAGGCGGAAAGAGCTGCTGTCCCACAGAAATAAGAGGTATGTCATATAAGTTAAGAAAAATTCTCAAATACATGTTTTAGCATTGTCCTCATACCTTACGTTATATAAACGGAAGAGGTTTTTCATAGACCATAAGGAAAATAGTTCATAATGCATTTAAGAGAAGCATTTCACCAAAGAGGTGAATAGCAAACAAGACTTGAGTTTTCTCTTGACTATAAACATAAACCACCTGAATATTGAAAAATAAAAGTTATCTAATATATAAAAATGAATGTTTGTTTGTTTATTCGTTCTTTATGCGCGGCCATACTGTTGATCCGATTGTGATGAGGCTTTCTGCAAAATGTTTAGAAGATTCTCGGGATGAATATAGGCTATAAGAGAGTTATGATACTCAACTCCTACACCCTTAAAAATCGCCCTTTATAGTGGAAAACGTGAAAAAGTAGCTCTTTGGACGCTTAAATGGCTTATGCTGCCTACACCATAACAAATACACAAAATTAATATACACAGAATTGAATATCTCCAAAAGCTCTATAAAAACGTTGGCGACAGCATGTGTTTATCTCTTACGGGTAACTCACAATAACCATTTTTGTCTTTCATTGATCCCAATAAGATCGAGACAAGTACGTAGATTTCTGTGCAAGCATAGCAGAACATGGCGGGTATTCTTTTACGGATAACTCACAATAACGAATTTTGTCTTTTAGCTCATTTATGCCAAGAAGATCGAGATAAGTAGATTTTCGGGCAACACCGGGTAATCAGCACGGGGAATCTTAAAATAATTAAGATATACATTAATAATTATTTTTCATTTTACTTATTAAATTAATCATAAGAATTACATTAATTTTTGTCTTTCAGCTCATTTATGCCAAGAAGATCGGTGTGAGTAGATCCCCGGACAACGCCGGCTAAACATCATGGGGTATCTAAAAATAATTACGATATAAATTTGTCCATTTATCTATTTAGCTAAATATAAAACACAATTTTCGTATTTGAGCTCATTTATGACAAGAAGATCGGGATAAGTAGATTCCCTAGCAACGCCGGGTAATCAGCACAGGGTATATCTTAATATATAAAAATTACGTGTTACTTTGTTTGTCCGCGATGGAATCCTAAACTACTGAACCGATTTTAATAAAATTTTGCACACTGTGTGCTGTTTGATCCAACTTGAGACCTACGGTTGTTTATAGCTAAATTTATAGTCGCATTATTTTTATTGCAAATTATTTGTTTTTTATTTAACAAAGAGTTGGCAATTATCTGTGAGTTCCATACGATTCTAACAGATGGGATGTAAGGTAATTGGTTTACTATTTAACAAAGAGAGATCCAGGTGGCTGTGCTTTTTTTTGCAACTGCGAATTTCAATTGAATTACAAATATTGATTATTTCATAATTTAAGTGTGTTCAGTTTTATTTTATTTTTAATATATTGATAATAATATTAATTTCGTGTGTATTAGTTTTAAGTAATCTGGCTGAAAGACAGCAACTTAATTTAAATTTAACTGGACCGAGAAGGGACATTGAACAATATGGCGAATCAGATCTAGAGACCATGAATGATAAGATATCAAGTGCATTTCCGCAAATTGGTATAGGCCTATGTGACATAAATCTAACATTTAAGAAGAATGTCAATTTAAAAACATATGAAGGTCCTAAGGAACGGAATAACAGAACTGTAAGCAAGTCTGTTAGTTATAATAATATGCCTAATATTACAGAAACAATCTCCATGCCTCAATTAAATGAAAAACAAGATGACTATAATATATCACAAGATGATATTACTATACAGAGACTTCTTGATGATGATGAGAATCCAAACTTCCAACAGGTTCGTAGAAAAAAACCAAAGTATAATGAAATTAGTAAGCCTCCTCAAAGTATTCCATTAATAAATGTATATAATCCTTATGATACACTTATTGGATGATACTGAGAATGCAGACAACATAAATTCATCTCAATCAACAAAACAGTACGGAAAAATTAACGTAAAAATATTTAAAGGCGATACGAAGTTCGCTGGGCCATGTAGTAAAAATATAAATTTATAATTATTTTTCCTTTTACTTATTCAACTAAACTTAAAAGCGTATTATTTTTTATTTATTTAGGCGTAGCAGCGCACGCCGGTTATTAGCTAGTTATTTAATAAATACAACTATAAACGTTTTATATGATTTTCATAAATATTTATTTTATTTAACATTCATAACAGCTGTTTCAATACACTGTAGCTCATCAGACGAATGTCATAAATACAAATTAATTTTCTATTTATGCGTATAGTAAACGATATATCTGACATTCGTCTGATGAAGATAAAATGTAATGAAATAGTTGTAACGAATGTTAAATAAAATTATTTTATATGAAAATCATATAAAACTTTGATAGTTTATTTATTTAATACTCATGAATTTTCATTAAGGAACATCAAATAAATTAATTATTTGAAATGTAATTATTTCAGCTGAGAGAAAATTCAAATTGTTCTGTTCAAATGGATGATAGTTTATAGGTAGAAGGCCTAATACTGAACTAGAGATACAGAGTGTCACCACTACAGTTAAGCATGGTGACGTATATGTCTCATTCTAAGGTTAGTGATCTCGTTGTATTCATTGATGGGACATTGGCAGGAGTGGGTTATATAACACATGCGACATCATATACTGAGTACTATTATAAAATTAGGACTGGAAAACTCCTATACATTCCAAGATGAAGTTATAGAAGAGAATTGCCTGCGACCTTTTTGAACGGCAGTGCCTATTACTCCTTTGTTTAACTTGGGAAGCATTTGGACCACAATAATATGGCGTGAGAGTCAAGAATATGAACACTTTAAATTATCGGGTATAGCTGAAAACACCCCGATAATAAATTGACAAAAATAACATAGAACATTTTTAGTATACATTAGACACAATAATCAAAAAGAGAGTGACGTTCTTTGAGAAATAGTATATTATGTTGCGAGTTTGGGAAGTGGTTTTTGCAGAAGGGAGGAAATGTTTAAAAAGCGAGCGATAGCCAGGTTTTTAATTTCCGAGATTCTGCAAAACACTTCACAAACGTGCTGTGTACATTTTTTTTTTGCACGATGGTGTTTTCAAAATAATGAATGATAGTAAAATAACAGCATCTTTGTCGGAAATATTTGCGTTCATTAGAAACAACTAACATTAACAGTGTGGGCAGTGTTTATTATTTGAGACTACAAGAGGCCGTGACACCAGTGAGTGATAAAATGTCGGCAAGTACGTATTTATCGTTTTATATTGTTTGAAATAAAGTTCAGTTCATTTAAAATGCAGTGATTTGTTTCGTATAATGTATATTAACACTACCTTTTGGATATATTTTTGTATATACATCGTACGTACCAGGCTAAATAAATCTATTCTATTCTATTCTATTCTATATATAAAGGGCAGTGGTTTTACTTCCCGCACGAGGTTTGTAATATAGAATATTACAGTACAGTTATTTAGGTTGCCAACCCCGAAATGTAGTAAGTTAAACTTTTAATCATGATCGCCATTGCTGTAAGTACGACAAAACGCACTATGGCGCAAAAGAGCTATTTTAAAATTTAAGAGTAGATTGGAAAAAATAAGTTGAGGTGTGACTAAGAAACTAGTAGATTTGATGCCTGTCAGACCTGAGTACATTATTAAAGCAGATAGTCTTCCTACAAAAAATGAAATTAAGATTCTTTTTCCTTTATAAGAGAGTGTCCGTAAATATTTTTTGTTCAGGGAATAATAATCTCCTTATATATTTATTCACTTATTACCATTTATTTCTGTTGATTATTATTATGTTGACTCTACCATTGTGTAGTTAAAATATACTGAATTACAATTTGTTGTATAAGTATTATTGGCCAGTGAATTGCCAACCATTACAAGTAGAAACCTACCTTATATTTTTTCCCAGAGAAATAAAAAAAACAGCCCTTTTAACTGCAAGGCACAGGAATCGAAAACAGAATCCAGCTATGTCAACCTATTCTACGGAGAACATGGACTCCCTGCATCATTAAAAAGGGGAGTGAGGCGAGGCGCGACGCGTCGTGGACGGCAGGTAATGAGGCTTATCCAATCTACCAATTCTGTTGTATTTCTTCCCTATATTTTAAATAATATATTTTCCGCTGGATTTTAATATCTTGCAGTTAAAAACGGCTGTTTTTATAAGGCCTTGGTACATCAGAATACTTATCTAGGAGAAAATTCAAGGTATGTTTTCCGGCATGCAATGGTTGACAGTTCCCGTGCGAGGAAAAAAAAAAATACCAATACTTTTTTACTACTGCATACTGTATTTCTGTGTACATTATCCATCCGTCTCTAGTAATTCTGCCCGAGGTCAGGTCTTTCACTGCAATCATAGCATTTCCATGATATGCTTTGTAACTTTACTAGGGAATTGTAGGTGTGGTTGCTTCCCGTTGCTTTTCACACCTGTGAAGGATGATGATAATGATAAGGATGATAATGATGGCCGGATGATGTGTACTTTATAATGTTATAAATCACTTGCCCTTTTTACAGCATGGCATTATTTTTTCTGAAATTCATGTATGTCTATTTCCTATGACACCCATCCCCTTAAAATATAAGAAGTTTCATTAGTCGAGTTGTATTGCCCTGACTCCTAAACACAGGATAAAGTGTGGCAGGATGAAAAATGCTTTTTGCGCGATGGTGCGTTTTGTCGTACTTATAGCAATGATTGAAAGTTCAACATCCTATATTTCGGAGTTGCCAACCTAAGTAACTGTACTACAATAAAATAACTATACTGTAATATTACAAACACGCATGTGGGAAGTAAAACCACTGTCCTTTATGTATACTACATAAAAATATATATACAAAAAATATCCAAGAGGTGGTGTTAATATACATTATACGAAACAAATCACTGCATTTTAAATGAACTGAACATTATCTGAAACAATATAAAACAATAAATACGTACTTGCCGACATTTTATCACTAAGTTGGTCTCGCGGCCTGTTGTTGCTTCAATTAATACACATTGGCCACACTGTTAACGTAGTCAGTTGTTTATAATGAAAACAAACATTTCCAATAAAGATGTTACTATTGTACTATTATTTATTATTTTGAAAACACTATCGTGAAAAAAATGTACAACCCACGTTTGTAAAGTGTTTTACTGAACCTCGGAAATTGAAAACCTCGCTGTCGCTCGGTTTTTAAACATTTTCCTCGATTCTGTAAAAACAACTTACCAACCTCGCGTTGAAATACACCATTTTGTGTTTTTACTTTTATTTCACTGGTCATGCCCATCATCAGATCAACTTCTGTGCATATTTCTTTTCGAAGAAATTCTCGTGCTCATTTCAAAATACAAGAGCAAATTTTTGAGTAAAATGTTTAGTATGATAAGACTCTCAGAAAACTGAATTTAACACAAGCCGCCACTGAAATTCAGGGTATCTAGTTACCTGATGTTTTGTGCTTGTTAGCGCGAGATTATACTGCACTCATCAACGCCTCCAGCATATAATTAATGATTTTGTAACACTGTGCAATATAATCTTCTCATAAGTAAGTGCAGCCAAGGAAATCTTCCAGACATGTGTAAATAACAGCACGTTAAAACAATAATGAAGATGAGAAAAAACATTATACACCGTGTCCACAAACACAGTACCATACTTTAAACTACTACTACGTCGTTTTGGATACTTACTTACTTACTCACTGGCACTATCGAACCCGTAGGTTCATGGCCGCGCGGACATACGCTCTCCATACATCCCTATCCTGAGCTAATACTTTCCAATCATTCCCTGTATAATCTACTTCCCTCAAATCATAGTTAATGTTATTCTCCCACCTCATTCTTGGTCTACCAACTGGGCGTTTTCCCTCTGGCTTTCCTACAAGAACCTTCCATGCAAGTCTTTCATTCCCCATACGTGCAACATGTCCTGCCCATCGCAGTCTACGAGACTTAACTGTTCTTATTATATCTGGTGTCGTTTTGGATAATCGTATCTAAATGAAATTGGTGACAATCAGCAGAAAAACTCAAAACGTTTTTGCTATACCACATAGACATTGAATGTGTCCCTCAGGAGTGACGCTGCAGACATCTTGTCTGCTAAATATTCAACAATGAACCCATATCGACCACAAAAACATGATTAAATTTAGTTTAGTTTCTGTATTGTCGTCCATTATTCTCCATTGTTGACATTGTTAACACGCACAAACTTTTTGAGTTTCTCTTTTGATTGTCACCTATTGCATTTATATACGATTATCCAAAGCGACGTAGTAGTAGTTTAAAGTATGATACTATATTTGTGGACACGTTGTATATCCTGAAAACTAAAAGTTCTCCAGAGTCGATACTTCACCTTTATGATCCAGCAAATTACAAGTAAGCTATGACGTAAATATATCTCCACAGGATCAAATTAATATCTAATCAATTTCAGCTTTGATGTTTGCGCGCTCAAACATAGTGTACAAACTACTAATTCATTTGATTATGGAACCCATGTGTTAAAAATTACATTCACCAAGGCTAGGGCCTTAGTTTGAGAATTGATTATATTTTTTTAATATGTATTTTGTAAATTTTAAATTAACCTTTTTTTTTACATTCTTAAGACGTATTAGCTAATCGAAAAAATACTTTCTGAATCCAGACCTCGATTTAAACCATACATTTAATAAAATTTGTAATATAATAAGAATATTTAACATGTCATAGGAGTTCTACTTAAATTTTAAATAAAAAATACCATATAATTTAAACAAACATTATTATATAATAAATATTTATATAATTAACTAACTCAATGGCACTATCGAATTCGTAGATTTATGGCCGCACGGACATAAGCTCTCCATACATTCCTATCCTGAGCTAATATTTTCCAATCATTACCTGTATAATCTACTTCCCCCAAATCATCTCATTCTTGGCCTACCAAACTGAGAGTTTTCCCACAAGAAGGATCCATGAAAGTCTTTCATTAACCATTCGTGCCTTATTTCCTGTCCATCGCAGTCTATGAGACTTAACTCTTCTAATTATATCTGGCTTCATATAAAGACCATGTAGTTCACTGTTATGCAGTCTCCTCCATTCACCTATCTGTCCATCTCTCTTTGGTCCAAAAAACTTCCTAAGAACTTTGTTCTCAAAAAACTGGGAATCTCCTTTCCTCCCTTAAAGTAAGAGTCCATATGTCGGCATCCAAATAATGTAACTGGTAGAATATTAGTTTGATATATTATCAGTTTAACGTCTTTTGAAAGGAGTTGACCGTCAATTATATAGTATTATGTAATGCATAATAGCATGCATTTCCAGAATTGAGCCTATGTTTAATTTCTTTGTGCATCTCATTCCTTCTTCTCTCTTATTCTGCTTCATGAAATTAGGCCTTTTGACCTGTTTTCACATCATGTGGGATTTAATGAATCCTCCCATCTAGTAAATGGGCGATCAACATTTCTATGTCCTATTGGTTTGTACTTTAGAAACAGTTGAGGGATTCTATCTGTGGGCATTCTCTTGACATGTTCATACCAGTTGTTTCTCATGTTGTCAATTCTATTTGTTAAATTAAAAATATTTAAGTCCTTCCTAATATCCTCACTTCTTTTTCTTGTCCAAAATTGTCACACCCGCTACTGAACGTAGGAACTTCATTTCTGCACTTCTACTCGTATTTTCCTTCTGTCTGAATAGTTAAGAGCCCACATCTATTTGTGATTATTGTTCCTAGATATTTTTAAATTCAGCCACTTCCTTAAAAATGTCCCCCATTTGTCATTGGCTGTCCATTTCCATTATATAATATAAAATTTATGTGTGGCCATATATTTAGTTTTATTGATATTTACTTCCAGTTCCAATTTCTTAGTGTTACTCAACAGTGTGTGCTTGTTGACCTTTAGTATCTCCTCGCTCTCCCCCAATAGTACCACATCATCATAAGTAATGCCACGAGTGATTTCCAAATTTATCTAGAGAATTTGGAAATCAAGAATGGCATTTGTTAGGACTATTTAACGAATAAAATTAAGCTGTTTACTCACAAATCATTATTTAAATATAGTTATTTTAAAATATTTATGTATTTAATGTAAACGGAGATGTTTGAAAACAAATGAGAAACGATTGGTACGCTTCATTTGCTTCTTTTGTTCGTCACTGCAACCAGATCATATTATTTATTGCCAAAGGAACGCAATATTGTAAGATGCACTCTAGTGGAGAAAACATGACATATATCAAACTGTATATTAATTCATTTCTGATGTCATATGATGTAAATATGACAATTATATTTTTCTGGGAAAAAATACATTTAAGAAAGAGCAAACAGTGGTTTCGTTTTTTGGTGGTATAATCGATTGCTACAAATGTGTTTATATTAACTCCCGCATGCGGTATGTATTGACATTCATGCTCTATATATATACAATCTGCTAGTCCTATTTCTTGGGGAGTCAGTCACTGCAAAATAATACTATGACCTATTCATAATGTTAAAAAGGAGGTGCTTTCTTTATTATGATAAACTTTGGTTGGTAAAATCTAAGAGAAACACGACTGTGATTAGTTGTAAGTCAAAAATCATTTTACATGGCTCGTCATTGACTCCCATTTGGGGCATGAGTTAAATAGTCAGCATAAACTACCATTGAGTTGTAGACCTTCTTCATCCTCTAAAGATTTTATGGTATACTCTAGTACAAAATTAAATAGTAGAGGAGATAGTGCATATCCTATCCTAGCATTCAACCCTAATGTGGATTTCAAAAGTATCCGAAAACTACTTTGCCTACTCGCACCCTACTCTTTTGGCCCGTCTTGAACACATTAGTATAAATCTAACCAAGTTTTTAGGCATTCCAATTCCAGAAGATACTATTAACTTCTCCCTCTTAATTGAATCGTATGCCTTATTTGTAGTCTGGACATAGTTGATGTACTATCATTATAATTTCCGTAAATGTTTAAGGGGGGGACCTACACTTTTGAGGGGTCAGAAAAAGTAATTTTTTCAATTTTTTCTTCATTTAGATTGAAACGTCATCTTTAGATTAGTGGATCGATTTCATAAGTAATGCCACGAGTGATTTCCAAAATTACGATAATTCACGATCACGAAGTGAGGAGTGAATTATCTAGAGAATTTGGCAAATCAAGAGGGGCATTTGTTAGGACTATTTTAACGAATAGAAAAAAGCTGTTACTCACAAATCATTATTAACTACAGTTATTTAAATATTTTTATATTTAAGTAAACGGTGATGTTGGAAAACTAATGAGAAACGATAGGTAGCCTACGCTTCGACTATGCTTCTTTTGTTTATCACTGCAACCAGATCATACTATTGTATTGCCAAAGGAACGCAATATTGTAAGAATGCTCTCTAGTGGAGAAAAAATGAAACACATCAATCTGTATATTAATTCATTTTTGATGTCGTATACATTTAAGAAAGTGCAAACAGTGGTTTCTTTTTTTGGTGGTGAAATCAATTTGCTACAAATGTTTGACATGTAAGCACTATTATATACAATCTGGTAGCCGTATTTGTTATAGGCTCAGTCACTGCAAAATAACGGTCAGACCTGTTCAGATATTAAAAAGGAGGAGCTTTGCTTAATATATGATAATCCTAACGTTGATAATTATTTCGTGAAACACGTCTCTGATTGGTTGTAATACAGAAATCATTGAAACGTGATTGGTCATTGACTCCCATTTGGGGCATGAGTTAAATAGTCATTGATATCTCTATTACGTTTCGAGGTTTGTTTAAAAATGTGCAATGCTGTCACTCGAGTGAGCCCTTTAATTTTTGAAGGTATCTACATCTTCGGTGTAAGTTTATCGCTTGTTTTCCGTAATTTAATTTTCTCAATACAGTTTCCCTGATAACTCCGAAAGTTTTCAAAATATTGAGACGAAATTTTGTGTTTACAGAGTGTAATTTACAGAGGCGAACAATATATACTACAATTAGTAATGTACCGGTTGTATTTTATTTAAGAAAGTATTTTAAATGCAAATTTTAACAAAAATGAGTATGCATCAATTTAAAATGAAAAATATAATATATATACTTTTTATAATTAAACAATTGTAGTATAGTTTGTAGCTACAACATTAATGAGTAAGATAAAATACGAATCATTAAAATATATTGAAATTTAGGAAAATTATCAGGGAAACGGCAAGACAATGCAACATTTTCAGCTGACATTTTGAATATTTAATTAACCATAACGGCTGAAGTTAGATTGTACTTAAGTACACAAACATGCTCACAATGTAATATAGATATCACATACCAAATGTCATTTCTGTAACCAGCATTGTTGTTGAAAAAATTGAAATATGCCATATTCTTAATGACTAAAGGTATAGGTCCCCCATTAAATGTCAATAGTTGTATTTTCTCTGGAGAAATAAAATCATGTTGGCATTAAAGATAATCACGTCGGATATTTCGAAGAAAAAACAAAATTAAATGAACGGTACAAAGAAAGAACCAGGCAAGTCACTTGTATGGCGTTGAGGTGTCATTATATTCTCTAAGAAGGGAAATATCATGCAGTCGTGTGAAACAGTAAAATATACAGTTTAGCCGTCTATTTATTTATCTTCAAAGTTTGGTATACTTGTAAGGAAGTATGGATGTTATTCAACAAAAAGTGCGTTTTGTAGATTTCAAGGAAAAAAGTGACTTATACATTTTTCCTGTACCCTTCATATACAATATTGTAATTATTTCTAAATTATGTAAAGGAATGATCCTGAAAATATCATTAAATTCATCGCCAATTAGTTTGTATATTTTCAACATTTTATCGAATACTAGCTAATATCCGGCGTGCGCTGCTACGCCTAAATAAATGAAAATTAATGTGCTTTTATGTTTAGTTGAATAAGTAGAAGAAAAATTAGTTTAAATATCTACTTATCCCGATCTTCTTGATATAAATAAGCTGAAATACGAAAATTAATGTGTTTTATGTTTAGTTAAATAAGTGACAGGACAAATATATATCATAGTTATTTTTAGATACCCCGTGCTGTTTACCCGGCGTTGTCCGGGAATTTACTCATTGCGATCTTCTTGGCATAAATGAGTTGAAAGACAAAAAATATTATAATTCTTATGATTTGTTGAATAAGTAAAATGAAAAATAATCATACCTGTATAGCGTAATTTTTTAAGATTTCCCCGTGCTGATTGCCCGGTGTTGCCCGGAGATCTAATTATCTCGATCTTCTTGGCATAAATGAGTAAAAGACAAAATTCGTTATTGTGAGTTATCCTTAAAAGAATATCCGTCATGTGCTGCTATGCTTTGCACAGGAATCTACGTACTTGTCTCGATCTTCTTGGCATCAATGAAATACAAAAATGGTTATTGTGAGTTATCCATAAGAGATAAACATGTTCTGTCGAGGACATCTTTGTAGAGCTTTTTGAGATATTCAATTTTGTGTATTTGTTATGGTTCAGGCAGCGTAAGCCATTTAAACGTTCAAAGAGCTACTTTCCTCACGTTTTCCACTACAAAGGACTATTTTTAAATGGTTTAGGAGTTGACAATCACAACTCTACTATAGCCTATAGCCATTCCTGGAATCTCGTGAACATTTTGCAATAAGCCCCCATCAGAATCGGATCAACGGTATGACCGCGCATAAAGTTCGAACAAACAAACAATCAAACACAAACATACATTCATTTTTATATATTAGATAAAGATAATATAGGTAAATTATGTTATCTTGAAGAAAGAGTTAATTTATTTAAATATTTTTTTGGAATATAATGACGGCATTGAGGAAAACAATTTCAACAGTAAAGGAGTTTACAAATTAACACTTAAACATTACAAAAACATTTATTAAATACAGAACCAACCAAAAGCTCTAGAGTTTCAAAATCCTCTCGCAACAAGTCATGTACCTTGTAGGGTCCGGATAATTTGTGCAAATGAAGTAGCGGCATATGCCCCAAATAATGCAACTCTTTGCCAATGAATATAATCGAAGCCTGGTTAAGAGGAACAATGAAAATGAAAATTTGTAATTACAAATTTTATATTAAAGTGAGTTATATTTGATAAGATTAAAAGGATAATCCCATATATAACATCTACATAACAATAAATCCTCCCTCATTCATGTCTTTTACTTGGATCCTCTCCACAGTATCATCACTTCTCAGACTATTATAAAACGAGACATAACTTGATGGTACAAATGCAAGAGGTGGAATTTTGCTCCTTTTAGTGCTCGTCCATTGATTTATTTAACTGGCAACATACATTCTTTAAGAGATGGGTGTATGGCCACGAGACTTCTGCAAACTTAATTTCGAAGGTGTCTCAGATAAATTATGGATATATTTGATGTAGACAATGTTCTCCATTTACTAACCTAAAGACCATTGCTTTTCTGATTTTAGCAGGCTTTTTATCCACAGTTTTGTTTTGCTTACAAGATTGTTCATCATAGAGGACATGGAAACAAAATCTCCTCGTTTCATTCTACAACTGCAAAATGCTTTTTTGTCTTACTTTTTCTTATTAGTTCAACCTATTGTGAAGGAGTATACACTGCTTGGGTCTTTCTCTTCAGGTTTTCGATTATTGTTCGATCGCATGGCATGAATGTATGGCCAGTGAGAAAAAAATCTTTGTTCAATTTCATCAAAACTCTTTTTGTCTAATAGATATAACCAAATATCTAGAATGATATAGTTCTTATTCTGTCCAACACACAAATCTGAATACACAATCAGCTTTTTGTTACATTCTTCTTTCACTTTCTCTAAAGCCATTAGATCACAGCATGTTACTTCATCAGCTCCCCTCGATACTACATTTTCTGACCATGCACACATCACTGTTTCACCATCAATGCAACGATGAACACAAAAGTTATACGTCCATTACTGTATTTTATAAAATACTGCTTATGTTGAGATGAACGGAGTGGGCAGTGCCTGCTGCAGGTCCATACACAAAGCTAGAGTGTCACTTTAATCGTGTTTTGCTTCATTTATTGCATTGTTGAGACTGTTGTATGCATCCTGAGCTTTCTGCAGATGTAGTAAATGTTCTGGCGATTCAGTCTTACCGGCAAACTTGGCAGAATCACACACCTTACATGTGTCAGTCAATGGCCGTTTAAATCCAATGTTAAATTCTTTGTTAAAAATAGTTTCATATACATACTATTTAAGAGGGATTTCACCAGAATTTTTGAATTCATCACATTACAGTCAATACATTACTGCTATTGAATGTTCAGAGGTTATGTATGTCATATTTGGATAATTTATTCTGCTATAATGTGAAATGTACCTGTGAAACATTAAAATATGGTTTCGAATCATGTCCTTTTCATCAGCT
>JASPKZ010002178.1:0-42677 GCA_030220185.1 Diploptera punctata | reverse complement strand
CCTCTCCATAAAAGATTTCCCAAGGTTTATCTGAATTTTTTAAGATCCGGCGCACACAATCGCACTTCTTTCTTAGTCTGCCTCTCATCTGGGGTCTGAGTTTGTGACGAAGATTGTTATACTTTTCTATATTTGTATTCTATAATAGTCCAATCCATTTCAAACGGCTAATCTTTATGTGAGAACAATCCAGATAGCCTAATAATTGTATTAATTCTTTATTACATATTCTTCTCCAGTGTTATCATAAGAATCCACGAGTTGATTCGAAATCATCGATAAAGTCACGACTCACAAGTGAGGAGTGAATTATTTAGATATTTGGAAATGAAAGAGCGGAATTTGTTACGAAGATTTCACCAATAAACGTAAGTGTTTCTCCAATCTTATTTACATATATTATTTTAAAATATTTATAGATTTAATGTAAACGCGAGGTTGAAAACAAATGAGAAAAGATTGGTACCTTAATTTGCTTCTTTTGTTCGTCACTGCAACCAGGTCATATTATTTATTGCCAAAGGAACGCAATATTGTAAGAATGCACTCTAGTGGAGTAAAAATGAAATACATCAAACTGTATATTAATTCATTTCTGATGTCCTATGATGTAAATATTACAATTATATTTTACAGGGAAAAATACATTTAAGAAAGTGCAAAGAGTGGTTTCTTTTTTTTGGTGGTATAGTCAATTGTTACATGTGCTTTATATTAACTCCCGCATGCGGTATATGTTGACATTCATGCACTATATATACAATCTGGCAGCCGTATTTCTTAGTGAGTCAGTCACTGCAAAAAATGCTATGACCTATTTAGAATGTTAAAAAAGGAGGTGCTTTCTTTATATGATAAACTTTAGTTTGCTAATTCTAGACGAAACACGACTGTGATTGGTTGTAAATAAAAAAATATTGTAACGTTATTGATCTTTGACTCCACTGGGCAGGAGAATAAATAGTCTACACAAACTGCTCCCTCAGTACCTTTCCTTCAAAAATATTTCAATGATTACAGACGTAGGAGTCAGTACCCAAGTTTCAGAACTGTAAGAAACAATTATCTAATTATGCTTTTATATCTTGATTTTGGTACATCTAAGAACAAAATGGCTCTATAATGGGAAAAACAGCAAATATTCTTTTTTTGCATTTCCAATTCTTCTGTTTATTTAAATCTTACTTCCATTTTTATTGGTTAAAAAGAGTCCTAGATACACAAAATTCATTAACAATGTCAAAATTGTAACTAAAGAGAGGTGAACAGACATGCGAATGGAGAAGACCACTTAACAGTGAACTGCATGTTCTTTATAGGAAGCCAGATATGAGAACAGTTAAGTCCGTCGACTGCAATGGGCAGGACAGTGTGGGCACGGAATGGGGAAAGAAAGACGTGCATGGAAGCTTCGTGTAGGGAAACCAGAGGAAAACCCCAGTTGGTAGACCGGAATGAGGTGGGGAGAATAACATTAACTATGATTTGAGGGAAGTAGATTATACTGATGATGACTGGAAAACATGGCTCAGGATAGGGATGTATGGAGAGCTTATATCCGCGCGGGCCATGAAACTATTGTTCGAATAGTGCCAGTGAGTTAGTTAGTTATTAGTTATGGCATAACTATAACTCCCCGTAGCAATTTTTAGACCCGGCAAGGTAAATTTGCCTGGAAACACTCATCAATTTGGTCTTTTAAACTATCGAGTTCGAGATTATAATCTGAAGGTCCCGTATTCACACTCCATTTAAACCTATTGATTTTTTCCCTAGTAACCCACGTGCAGTGGTCAACAGAACTTATACCGCACCCTGTATTTTTAGGCCTCAAATCTAGTCACACACTGTATATGAACTTTTAATGTCACATATTCTTTAATTGCATACTATCCCTGTTTTTCTTTAATTGAATTGAATTTTTGCAGCTTTTATTCCGTTACTTGTGCTGTGGATAGCTGTGAATATAACTGAAATAATAGCTAATTTAGTTCTTCGCTGGGAAACCAACATTCCGGTAAGGAAAACTAACAGTTACAACACACTAATCGACCTATCGTACATAGGACAATGGAGTCTATATCTAATATATAAAAAATAATGCTTTTAAAAAACTAAAACAACACACTTTATTTGAAAACCGAACAAAAAATGAAAGATACTTTTAATTTCCAGCACGCTAGGGATAAAATTAAAGTGTTCAACAAAACATTATCTCCGACACATATAGAATAAAACTAGAGTTATCAAAAAATAGAAAATAATTTTACCATCAAAAGCGTGGGGTGCTCTATATCAATTAATATAATTGATAAAAAACAGATATTGGTAAAAGTAAAGTCTCTAAGAAGAAAATGTAAAAATCATAAAAGGCACCCCACGCTTTTGATGGTAAATATTTTATTTTTGTTGATAACTGTAGTTTTATTCTACATGTGTTGGAGATGATTTTTTTGTTGACCACTTTAATTTTATCCCAAGCGTGTTGGAAACTAAAATTATTTTCCATTTTTTAGTTCGGTTTTCTAAAAACGCGTGTTGTTTTAGTTTTAAACTATAATTTATTTTTTATTTTTTAGTTTTAATATTTTACAGAATAAGATAAAAATGTAAATATTTTTAAATTCGATACTATTGTAGTATGAGCTAAAAGTAACACTCTTCTTTAAAAAATCCTCACAGCCGGATTTGAACCAGCGACCTATGGATTAGTGAAATTATATACCACTAGAGTTCACCACTCTACCAACTGAGCTCTTACAACGATTGACTAAAAAGTCGACAAGGCCGCAACCTATTATACCAGTTTTCATTTTTTTTTTATTCTCCGATGATTCTGGCCTGGATTTTAGAAACACAATATGAAATGAATGTATTGTTACGGGTCCATTACAAGTATAGAAAGTTTCAAGTCGATCCAATGTTTCTAAGTGGGTGAAAATCGTATTCAAAGATTCCGTTACATAGATACAAAGACGCTTTTTTTTATTTTCTGATGATTCTGGCCAGGATTTTAGAAAAAAAATGAAATTATTGTATTGTCACGGGTCCTTTTGTAAGTATTACAAAGTTTCAAGTCGATCCAATGATTTTAAGTGAGTGAAAGTAGCATTGAAAGATTCCGTTACATAGATAGATAGACAGGTCAAGCTAATATAAAGGCTGTAATGAATGTTTGTTTGTTCGTACTTTATGTGCGACCATATCGTTGATCTGATTGTGATGGGATTTTTTTGCAAAATGTTCAGGAGATTCCCGGGATGAACATAGGCTATAAGAGAGTTGTGATACTCAACTCCTACACCCTTAACAAACACCCTTTGTAGTGGAAAACGCGAAAAACTCCATTTTACTTACCCTTAAATTGCTTACGCTACCTAAACCATAACGAATACACAAAATTAATATAAATAGAATTGAATATCCCAAAAAAGCCTACAAAAAAGTCCGCGACAGCATATGTTTATCTCTTACGGATAACTCACAATAACCATATTTGTCTTTTATTGATGCCAAGGAGATCGGGCATGCATGTGCTACCCATACCATTCATCCGATTGTCATGGGGTATTTTGTAAAATATTCATGATTTTCCCGGGAAGGTTATAGGTTATAAGAGAGTTTTAATGCTGAAGTCCTTCTCCCTTAAAAATCACCTTTTGTAGTGAAAACGTGAAAATGTCTTTTCGTAAGCTTAAATGGCTTACGCAGTCTAAACCATACCAAATACACAAAATTATTGTACACAGAATAGAATATCTCAAAATGACTTTACAGAAAAGTCCCCGACAGCATATGTTTATCTGTTAAGGATAACTCACAATAATCATTTTTGCCAATCATTGATGCCAAGAAGATCGGGATAAGTAGATTCCCGGGCAAGCATAGCAGTGCACGGCGGGTATTCTTTTATGGATCAATCAAAATAACGAATTTTGTCTTTCTGCTCATTTATGCCATCGGGATGCGTAGGTTCCCGGGCAACGCCGGAAATGAGCACGGGGTATTAAAAGTAATAACGATATACATTTATATTTATGTTTCCATTTTACTTATTCAATAAATGCAAAATCACATTGTAATTTATTTAGGTGTAGCCGGGTATTAGCTTGTAATGAGACATGAAAAGAAAGATAAAGGCCTGAACGGGAATTTTAACCCGGACCTCTGAATTAATACTTCAGTGCCCTACCACTTACGCTATCCAGGCATACCAGCACAAACATTTATTTTTCTTTTACGTATATTCTCTATATGTCCACCTCTGTGGTCTCGAGGTAGCGTGCTGCCTTGTCACGCAGCGGGCACGGGTTCGGTCCCCAGTCGGGACAGTTTTTGTAGGGGAGGTTTTTATCGGGGTTTTTCCTCACCTGTAAGGCAAATGTCAGGAAAACATTAAGGCCCAAACAGTCCCCGAAATCATATGGCCATCATCACCATCATATCCTTATCACCATCATAATCATCCTTCACCGGTGTAGAAAACAACGGGAAGCTACCACACCTACAATTCCCTAGTTAAACCTTCAAGCATAGCATCAAAATGCCTTCGGGCAGAATTACTATGGGTGAATGGATATTCTCTATCATGAGAGGGAGCGGGATCGACTACTCCTCATATATATAAAGAAAGATAAAGGGTAGCGTAAGTGGTAGCGCACAGAAGTATAAATTCAGAGGTCTGGGTTCAAATATCCATTGAGGCGTTTATTATTCTTTTTATGTCATATTAGACTTACATTACATAATGTCATATTTTAGTTATAACATAGAAACAAAGAAGCGTCACTGCTGAAAAGTAAAGGTTCTCTTAACTTGGTTACATGCTATAGTAGCTACTAGAGGGCAATGAGACCTGAGTCTGAATTCCTCTTAGAGAGTTTGATGACTTATAGAGAAAATCAAGACAATTAAATTCAACATAGGGACGCATGTCGTTTTCCGTTACACACAAAATACCATTACAACACTCCGACTCCTGCTGCCTGTCGTCTTACAAGAAGACCTCGATTTGACGATCACCGACTTCTCGTACACACGATCAGCAATCCCTGTTCCTCAGACATCCGCCGCTGCCATATCTCGTGCTAGTAGGTCTTCCTCGGATTCTACAGGGGTTATTTCGTGTGGCAGAGTTTGAGTTCACAAACTCTGTTCGAAGGCCATGAGCTAAAGTGGACTGTATGATTTGTGACTAGGAAATATAACAAAATGCTCTAGTCGATTAAATTAAATGATTTATTGTACACGAACACACATATTACTTCACTGTACTTTCATAATAAATTCACTACTAAACTTACTAATTATTAAATTTACGTATTTTAGCGGAGATGACCGGCACGTGTTACCTTCACGGAGTTGTAGCTTCATTTGAGGGCTTGTGGCTTATGCATGCTATTATACACATGCAGACAAAAGCTTCTAGACGGTTCTACACAAAAGAAATTAGTTACGCGGGAAAGTTGAGAGCGGAGGGATACAAATTATATAAAAAAAACCCTTAAATATAAAAATATATAAAATTAAGAAAAATAAGTATTAATCAGGGGTATCCTAAATTAAGGTTTTCTTCTAACCTCACAGGCAATAGTCTAGCGGGTTCAAGTCGGGAGAACGTGCAGGCCAAACAATCGGACCTGCCATTGCACCGAGCTTCGCCGTACAATAACATCATGTCTGCATGGATAACAGCAACACAGTACCAATGTAGTACGTACACCTCGTGTAGGATTACTACTGTACTGTGCAGGTACAAACTCAACTGAACAGCATGTAAACAAATTTGCAGTGGACATGGAAATCAGGTGAGCGGGGAATGACGTAAGGACAACCATAGTCAAGACTATCTTAGTGAGTGGCGCAAAAAAGCGTGAGAGATGATTTTGCGTGTAGCAGTACGTTTCCGGACATGAGTTCCTATGCTAAACTTAATTGTTTTGTTCCCTACTACAATTCCTCAAAATCTGTAAGGGGAATTTCTTTGAAAAAAAGTAAAAAAAAAATCTTGTCATGTTTGTTTCAGGTAAGGCATTGAAAGAATGTACGAGAGTGGTTAAGAAAAACATGAAATACCTCGCTGTGGTATATTTACTTGTGGTACCTGCAGTGGCGTACGCAAGTCTACACAGCGGATTTTCAGACATTTTCATCATCATAGTGGTCCTGGCCACTTTACAGTTAGGTACGATATGATTTTTACCAATAACTGCACTAAAAATGATTGTACTATTAAAATACATAAAAATTATGTTAAGTTAAAGTTGGCACGAATATGAAATGAAAGAAGGGCATGGAAATTCCTTTTAGAAACACCAGAGGAAACGCGCCCAGTAGATAGGCCAATAATGAGGAGGGAGAATAACATTAAACACGATTTGAGGATGTAGATTATACAGTATATCAGCTCATGATAGGGATCTATGGCTCGGCCATGAACCTACAGGCTCGATAACGCCAGTGAGTTAGTCATCTGTCAAAATATACTATTTATAATTTTTTTAAATGAACACCTGTAAGATATAGACTTCCTCAAATTTCTTAAGTTGTTTAAAATATTAGACCTTTCGAAAATTATTCCATCATCAGCAGAAATTTAGTCTACTAATATTTCTTCCATCTAATGATGACGGACTCAGGCTTAGGTTAGCATAGATTAGGTTAGATTTCGTGTTCTTCGGTTAGATTAAATAGGTAAGTTACTTTCCCTCCATGGATTCTTTACCTCGTCGTGGTGGAGTGGCTTGCGTGCTTAAACGATCCTGAGAGCTATGCCGGCGGTAGCATTGCTGCCGATACGGTTACCCATGCCGGACCGGTCGAACGTGATAAGCCAGACGAAAAAAGTACCTTGGTCGAACGAGTGACGATCTTTCACCGTAAAAATACAACCGTCAAGAAATGCGGAAATGGGTTCAACTGCGGTAAAATTTTCCGGAGGTCAAATAGTCCCCCATTCGGTTCTCCGGGCGGGGACTACTTCAGGGAACCCATGCCAAAGGCTCAAACACAGGGACATGTTCCTAGGAGCATGGGATGTTAGGAATTTATACAATAGCGGGGCGCTAGAGATATTAACGTGGGAATTAGATAAATCGCTTTATAGGAAGTTAGGTGGCCAGAAGAACGTAGTCAGGAATCAGGAAGCTTTGCATTATACTACGGGGGTGCAGAAATACCTGCATTTTAAACGGGTTTTTTAGTCAGGAGGAGGATTCTATCCGCTATCCGAGATATTAAGTTTGTTAGTGATAGGATATCATACATAATTCTAAAGGGTAAACGACATGATTTTATAATTGTAAATGTACATGCCCCCACAGAATATAAAGATGACTTGATCAAGGATGAGTTCTATGAAGAATTAGAATGCTTATTTGATAGCCTTTCACGATATCATATGAAAATTGTCTTAGGATATTTAATGCAAAAATGGGGCGGGATTATATATTCAAACCACCAATAGGCAAATTCAGTCTTCATGAAGATAGCAACGACAACGGGGTTCGATTAGTCACATTTGCCACATCAAATAATCTCATTGTTAAGAGCACAACATTTCAGCATATGGATATTCATAAATACACCTGGACGTCCCCAGACGGAGAAACTCGGAACCAGATAGATCATGTATTAGTACATAAACGCTGGCACAGAAGCATAATCGATGTTAGATCAGTTAGAGAGACAGACTGCAATTCGGATCATCATATTGTTAGAGTGAAAATCAGACAACGGCTATCACTTATGAGACGAACAAACGCTAAAGATGATTGGTAAAATTTGAATTAAAAAACTTGAAAAATGATTAAATGCGGCAAGAATACCAAATCAAAATTGCTAATAGATTTGAAGTACTCGAAACTTCAGAAGGCAATGTGGCAAACGAAGACGAAACTGATATAAATAAATAATGGGAGGCTATAAGAGATATTATTAAATTGTCAGCATCAGAAAGCGTTGGTTGTTTAAAAAAGAGCAAACAAGAAATGGTTTGATGAGGAATGTGCCGACATTGTAAAGAAAAGAAAGCTAGCAAAAAATGAAATGGTTACATGAGCCAAATGAGGTAAATTTAGAGCAATTGGGTAGTATTAGACGGGAAACCACCAAGTTACTGAAGAGTAAAAAGGGGGAATATTTGAGAGAGAAGATTAATGATCTTGAAATAAATACAAGAAATAGGAACAGTAGAGAATTATGTCAGGGAATTAGTATAGAGAATAAAGGGTTTCAGGCTAGAACAAACAAAATTCGGAATGAAAATGGGGATATGATTGCAGATTCCAGGAGTATATTAAATAGATGGAAAAGTTACTTTAATCAGCTATTAAATGTACATAGAAAACATGATATTGAGGAGGATAATTTACAGACAGCAGAAATGCTAGTCGCAGAACCAAGTGCATTAGAGGTTGAAATGGCGATTGAAAAATTGAAGATGTATAAAGTATCAGTTTCAGATGAATCCCAGCAGAACTGATAAAATCAGGGGGAGAAAAATTGATGGACAAGATACGCTGGTTGCTTAGTATGATTTGGAAAAAAAGAAGCTCTTCCAGATGAATGGACGGAGTCAATTATCGTGTCAATTTATAAGAAAGGAGTTAAAACTGATTGCAACAAAAACGGGGGCATCTCATTACTCTCAACTTCATACAAAATTCTGACAAATATATTAGTAAGTAGACTTACTCCAAATGTATTGATGACATTCTAGGAGATCATCTATGTGCATTTTGAAGAAACAGGTCTACAACAGATCAGATTTTTAGAATAAGACAGATTTTAAAAAAGAAATGGGAATATAAAGGTACTGTACATCAACTATATGTAGACTTCAAAAAATAATATGATTCAATTAAGAGGAAGAAGTTATATAGTATCCTGCTGGAGTTCGGAATTCCAAAAAAAGTTAGTTTGACTTATAGGAATATGTCTAAATGGCACAAAGAGTAGGGTGCGTGTAGGCAAACAGTTTTCGGACACTTTTGAAATCCAGAATGGGTTGAAGCAAGGAGATGCACTATCTCCTCTACTATGTAATTTTGTACTAGAGCATGGCATTAAATTTTTAGAGAATGAGGAAAGCTTACAACTGAATGGTATTAATAAGCTGTTAGTTTATGCTGATGATGTAGTATTATTGGCCGATAACGTGGAGATACTAGAGGCCAACACGCACACACTATTGAGGAACACTAAGAAATTAGGACTGGGAGTAAATATCAATAAAACTAAATACATGGTCACACGTAGAAATTCATTGTGTAATGCACATGGACGGCTAATGACAAATGAGGGAAATTTTGAAAGAAGTGGCTGAATTCAAATACCTAGGAACAATCATCACAAATTGGAATGAGATACACAAAGAAATTAAACATAGGCTCAATTCTGGAAATGCGTGCAATTATGCATTGCAGAGACTTTTGATGTCCAAACTCCTTTCAAAAAAAATGTTAAGCTGAAAATATATAAAACTATTATTCTACCAGTTATATTATATGGATGCGAAACATGGACTCTCGCATTAAGGGAGGAATTGAGATTAAGAGTTTTTGAGAATAAAGTTCTTAGGAAAATTTTTGGACCAAAGAGAGATGAACAGACAGGTGAGTGTAGAAGACTGCAATACAATGTACTACATGGTCTTTATAGGAAGCCAAATATAATAAGAACAGTTAAGTGTCGTCGACTGCGATGGGCAGGACAAGTTGCGCGTATGGGGAATAAAATAGGTGTATGGAAGCTTCTTGTAGGAAAGCCAGAGGGAAAACGCCCAGTTTGTGGACCAAGAATGAGGTGGGAGAATAACATTAACTATGATTTGAGGGAGGTAGATTGTACGGGGAATGATTGGAAAGCATTGGCTCAGGTTAGGGATGTATTGAGAGCTTATGTCCGCGCGGCCATGAACCTACTGGTTCGATAGTGCCAGTGAGTAATTAAGTAAGTAAATAAGGTATGTCACTTTTGTAGATTGGATAAGTTAGATTATTAAGCTATATGAGGTCACTTGAGGTCAGTTGAGGTCACTGGACGATATGTTAGGTTAGATTAGTCTAGATTAGGTTACGTTAAATTAGGCTAGGTTACGTGACGTTAAATTAGGTTAGGGTATGTTCGGTTAGGTTACTTTCCGTCCGTTAAGTAAGGTTCGGTTCAGTTGTGTTAGGTTAATGTGGGTTAAGTACGTCAGGTTAAGTTAGGCTCGGTTAGGTTACATTAGGTTAAGTTCGGTTAGGGTGCTAACACCACCCCAGATTTGTTGGGTTAGGTTGGGTTATATTCGGTTAGGTTAGATTAGATTAGGTTAAGTTTTGTCGGTATGTTAAGTTTGGTTTGGTTTCGTTAGGCTAAGTTAGGTTAGACTTGTCTAGGCTAGGCTAGGCTAGTCTAGGCTTGGTTTGGCTTGGTTAGGTTAAGGTTAGGTTAGGTTATGTTCGGTTCTTTTCGGTTCTGTAACGTTAGGATAGGTAAGGTTTGGTTAGGATAAGTTTTGTTAGGTTATGTCCCTTGGGCACTTAGAGTTTTAAGGTCCATAAGTTCCTTTGGGATAAATGTCCTCAAGGTCCTTTGGGGTGTTAATGATCCATATAGTCTTTTAAGTACTTTTTGGTATTTAAGGTCTTTAAGGTTGCTTCGGGACATATTGGTCCTCAAAGTTCTTCGGCACGAATTGGTCCTTAAAGTCCTTCGGGGACTTATTGGTCCCTAAGATCCTTTACGAAATCATTACTCCTTACGGTCCTTCGAGGACTTATTGGTCTTTAGGGTCCTTAAGTTCCTCGGTTACTTATTGCTTCTTAAGACAATGCTTCGGTGAAATTTGGTGAAATATAATGAAAAAATAGTTTTTTTCTATTTTATGTTTTTTATTAAAGTTTGAACCCTGTACTTTTACTTTGCACTTTTGTGTTTTTTTTTATTTCGGTCATATTTAAAACCCCCACGCAGCCATTTAAGTCTCCCCGTGCGACCACACACTGGCACATTAAAGCCCACGCCCACCACTGTAACTTTTGTAAACACGTTTTCGATTATGTACTCATTCATTTTGAATTAAGCGGGGTTTTGTCCATGGTGGGAATTTCATTGTGTTGGCTATCCTCTTCTGTAGTTGTTTGACTCATAGGTAGTCGATATATTTCGATATATCGCAGCTTTTTTAGTATTTTTTTTCCACGCTAGTTCTGCTTTGTGTAAACCACGTGTAAACAAGAAGCCTGTTATTGTATTATGTGCAATTTGTGGTTCAGCATTTGTTTTCAGTGTTTTATTTAGCCATGTATTAGGTGTTGTAAATATATATTTCATAAGTTATAAGTTCGTAGTAAAAAGTAAATAGCAGTTAGTGTTTAGGTTTGGTGTAGAAGTTAGTGTAAATATCCTAGGTCTAGTTTAGGTATGTAAATATCTAATAATGGGTAGAAGAAGTGATAATTGCCGTAAGAAGAAACGACCAAGCAAAATATTAACTAAAATGTAGTATGTTTCTTTGCAAAGAAACAAAAACGTTAAGAAATTTTTTAATTTAGTTATGTCTACTGAAACAAAACATGCACCCCAACCATCTTTATCTTCTTCCTGTGCTTCATCAGTGTCTGCCAGTAATAGAAAATTATCAATATATACTAATGTTGTACAGGAACAAGATAATAATAGTGAGTACAATTCATTTATGATGGTACATATTAGTGTATGGAAAGAAATTTTCAAAGGGTGTGTATGTGCAACTTGTGGACAGGCACAATTGAACATTGATATACAAAAATCAATGGGTTTTGCACACAGACTTATAACTAGGTGTGGTCATTGTGAAATAGTTTGCAATGAAATATACACAAGCCCTAGACTGCAAAGTGATACATCATCAAGACCACCATTTGAAGTGAACCAGAAAGTGATTAGTGGATTTTTGCAGATAGGTAGGGGGCTCTCAGCAATTGAACAAGTTTCAATGGTAATGGGTTTACCTGGAATGAGTTTTTCTACCTGTACTACTCATGTGAAATAATTGTCTCTTGAAAATGTGAGAATCAAAGAAGAAGTATTGAGATTGTCACACACAGCAATATGGCAAGACCATATAGAACTGAATCCAGATTTGGCTAACAAGGATATTATAAACATAGCTGTCTCCTACGATGGAACATGGCACAAACGTGGATACACTTCTCACTATGGTATGGGTATTGTCATTAATGTATTGACAGGTCTTGTAATTGATTTTCATATTCTTTCAAGATACTGCAGTGCCTGTGACCAAAAGAAAAAAATCTTGGCGATAAAAGAAAAGAATATGAGGAGTGGCAACAGAGTCATAATGCAGGTGGGGAATGTGTATGTAATTTCACAGGTTCTTCTAATTCTATGGAGGTGGCTGCTGCTGAAGTGCTATGGAAACGCTCAATGCATCTCTATAAACGTAGGTATGTTTCAGTCTTGTCCGATGGAGATGTAAAACCTATAATCATCTCCTGAAGCTGGCAGTGTATGGTCCAGACATTTCAATTGTGAAAGAAGAATGTCTCAATCACATTTCCAAGAGATTGAAGACAGGTTTGAAGAATGTTGTGACAGAGTGGAGAATAAAATGTGTGACATTAGGTAGTAAAAACTCAGGAAAGTTGAAAGAAGAGACAATGGTAAAACTCGCTAATTACTATCGTAGTGTCATAATAAAGAATACACCTAATGTGCAGCAGATGAAATCAGCTGTTTTTGCCACACTCTACCACTGTATGTCCACAGATGAAACACCTCTACACTTCAAGTGTCCCTTCAGTGAGGAATCATGGTATTCCTGTAACAGAGCCCTCGCTGCAGGAAAAGAACCAGCGAAGCATGACAGTAGCACCATGAATACAACACTATCTGCATATGTGGTGTGTAAAATAATGCTTGTGTATCAAAGATTAGCTTCTGATGAGATTCTGAACCGCTGTACTGTGGGGAAGACTCATAATCCAAATGAATCTTTGCACTGCGTTATTTAGGCTAAATGCTCGAAAGAGGTGTTCGTCTGAAAAAAGAAATTGGAAATTGCTGTCACATCAGGGATTGCAGAATTCAATATGGGATGTGAAACAACACAAAACTGAAAGCTGCAGTCAGTGGTGTGCAATTAAGTGTCTCAGGACAAAAATTTAGTGCAATGAGGGATAAACGTCGACTCACAAACAGTGACGTTTCAGCAAAGCGAGTCTTCAAAACAGCCCGGAGAAGACTCAAATTGACAAAAACTGCTGTTGAGGCAAAAAAGAAAGCAGCAGAGGGTCACACATATGGGCTGGGGAGTTTTCAAGTTTACCTGAATGAGGTATTGTGCTCATATCCATTGTTAAATTTTAAATTTCATTTTTCTCAACTATATTTTTTCAGCATTTTTGAGTTTTCAAAATGCTCTGCGTACCACAATATTTTACTAATCTGCTTGAAATTTTCAGGAGAGCTTTAGATATTACATAGTAAAAAACTGATGTGCAATCTTTTATATATATTGAATGGTTCATTTGTAATTAAATATAATATCATACTGTCACCCTCATAAAATTGAGAAATTATGTAACAAACACAGAATTTTTTTTTCTACTAAACTAGTTCAAATTAAAAGAAACCTGCATATCAGTATATTTATATTACTCTATTAAGTTTAAAAAAAATAAGTCAGATATGGTAAACCGTTTGGTATAAAGAACATATTATTGACATATAAAAAAGCAGTAACATTTTTAATAAAAAAATTAATTTCTCAATTTTTTTTTGAGATAGCTTAACATAATTTAGTATAAAGTATCACTATGATCCCGTGGTGGTATTGTTAAAATTTGAAGTTGAACGGATGAAATTTGTAGATTTTTACAAATTTCACAGATGTAATGCCTTAAGACCCATCGGCGTTCTTTGAGGACTTATTGGTCCTAAAAGTACTTCGGGTACTTATTGGTCCCTAAGTTCCTTAAGGTCCTTTGGGCGTTGTTGGTCATTAATGTCAACTGGGGACTTATTGGTCCTTAAGATACTTGGGGACTTATTTGTTCTTAACCCATTGGAGACTTTTAACGAGTCTCCCTCGTGAGCAGGTAGAAAGTCCAAACAGCCCAACCACGACCTACACTCGTTATTGTGTTAAAACCCGACACTATAAGAAGTTGGTTCTATCTTTACTGATTAAAAATATATGTTCGCCATCTGTAAAATTACTTGCTGGTTTATATAAAGCGTATATGTAGTCCTAATATATTGTATAGTTTATTATAGATATACTTTATAGAATAACATATTTTAAGTATTTATTACGGTAAAATATATGCGTAGTTTCAATGTTTTTTTTCGAATATCATGGTTGTTAATTTAACTTTTTTGGAAACACGTTCAGTTCAAACTCTCTAAACGGAATAAAACGGCGCGATTTGGAATAACATATTAGAAATTGTACTCTTCAGGATATGATTCAAATAAACACCGGACAAGATGCACATGATAATGCAGATTTTACAGCAAATGAGAGTGTAGTCCTAGAATTAGCAAACCCGTTCGTAGACAAAGGTTACACATTATAATTGTGTTCTCCTAATTTATTTTTAGAGCTGAGTAGACGATATATATATTAGGGACAGTAAAATCTAACAGAAGAAATATGCCTATGGATTTAGTGAACATCAAATTGGAAAGAAAAAAAGGAAAACTAACAACATCATCTAGTTGGAGATTCTAGCATAGAAGTGGAAAGGTAGGACAGACATTTATTTTTTATCATCCAAACACGAAAATGCCGACATGACTGACACCAGTAAGAAGTTATGGAAGAATAAAGACGGAGAACAAGAAGAAAAAAATCATAAAGGCTAAATGTATTCTAGAATACAATAAAGGTATGGAAGGAGAAGATCGACATGACAAGGTTGTGGCTTTGTTTTCCAGTAATGATGAGATTTGTAAAGTGCTATAGAAAAATTGCTTTTTACATTATCAATAATTTGAGAAGATATATAGCAAGAACTTTCTATGATTTTATAATGTATAGGCCGATGCTTTTATATGTTTAGTTTAATTTATTTTTATAATATGCAGTATTATATACTTTTGTTAATTTTTACCCTTCCTGTTGGAACATGTGATTCATATTTACTTCAAATATAATGACCGAGAAATGTTAGTAAAAGATGGTTTTTGAAATATTAGTAAATTTCCACAGCCTTCAAACTAACAATAGATAATGGTTAAATTGCAAGAAAGAGGGTTGTACGCAGGCCACATTCCTTTCCTATTCATAAAAGTACAAAATACTACAAGAAAAACAGGGGTAAACAAACTATCTGAAATCCATTTGTGATAGAACGCAGTATGAATGGTCTGGGTATTCAGATTTAAGATCCAATGCAGCCGGAGTAGCGCTGGGGAGATTTAAATGGGTTTCCAGTGAACTTACCTGGCGCTTTAAACGTGTCTTCAATGGGTTAAGATCCCTTTGGAGTTATTGGTCTTTAAAGTATTTTGGGGACTTATTTACCTTAACTTCTTTAAGGTACATTAGGGATTTGTTGGTACTTACGGTCCTTATGGTCCTTTAATGACTTATTAGTCCTTAAGGTCCTTTCGGGACTTATTTGTCTTTAGGGTCCAAACATTTCTTCGTGGACTCAATAGTCCTTAAGATCCTTAAGGTCTTTCGGGGAATTATTTGTCCTCAAGGTCCATAAGGTCCATAGGGGACTTACTTGTCCTTAAAGTCCTTTGGGGACTTATTGCTCTTTAAGGTAACTGAGGTCCTTTGGGGTTTTACTGGTCCTTAAGGTAATTAAGGTCCTTTGGGAGACTTATTTTTCAAGGTATTTAAGGTCCTTTGATAACTTATTGGTCCTTAAGGTAATTAATGTCCTGTAGTTACTCATTGGTCCTAAGGTTATTTAGGTCTTCTGGGGACTCATTGGTTCTTAACGTACTTTGGGGTATTATTGGTCCTTAAAGTTCATAATTCACTTTGGGGACTTAAAGAACCTTAAGGTCCTTTGAGGATATTATGTTCCTTCGGGGTCGGTTAAATCCTTAGGCGTTTTTTGGTCTTTGGATCTCGGAAGGTTAGGTTAGGTAGAGTTGTATAAGCATAGGTTAGGTTAGGTTAAATTACGTTAGGATAGGTGAGGTGAGCTGAGGTTTGGTTTGGTTTTGTTTGGTTTGTGACAGTTCAACGTGCGTTTCGTAGGCCGTTTAATCGTGATCGTCCCAATACCAACAACATCTGTCGATGGCATAATCAGGTCGCAACGACCGGTTGTCTGTGTAAAGGCAAAAGTATGGGACAACCAAGAGTGTCTGAGGAGAATGTTACTGTTGCAACATTTCAAACGCAAAGTCAGCGTAATCAGTGGGCTTTAGAGCCTGTAGCAATCGTAAGCGTTTTCGTAAGACCATATTCACTGTCATTACAGGATTGGTGTTCATGGTCTAGATGACAGGGCTTATTTCCAGTGACCTCCTATATAATTGGATCTCATCCCATGCGATTTTTTCCTTTGGGGTTTTGTAAAGGAGAGACTCTACATGCCTCCATAGCCTGCTAACCTGCCCGAATTGAGAGAAAGGATTGGAGAAGCTGTTGCTGCCATCAATCCAGACATGCTTATTAATGTATGGGAAAAAATTGGCCTACAGGTCGGATGTGTGTCATGTAACATATGGGGCTCACATTGAACACCTATGAACTTATAAAGTAAACTGGAGATGTTAGTCTTTCAATAATTAACATGAGTTTTCTTTTTGTTATGGTTAGTTAAAGTATAAATCAGCAGCTTTAAAATCGCTATATTCTTTTATGTACACCCAGTATAATTTTATCCAAAATTAAATTTCTTTTTATAAAAAGCGTGCAGTTCTTTTCTACATAAGCACTTTTGTAATGGGTGGTTCACTTAAACATGCGGTTTTATAAGACATGAGAATTCGAACATTTCGTTCTAGAACAAAGGACAATCAAAGATATATGTTCAACACTTTGGTTGCTAATGCCACAATTACAACTTGCATTTTGTCTGATGTTAAATCTCTGGAGGTATTGGTCCAGTGAGGAATTGTGTTAGTATAAAATTTGGAAGCACGTGTTTGCATTTAATTCTGCCGTAGATACTTGGTAATAAAAGTTGTGGTACCATCGGGCTATACGTTGTTTCATCTTGCATTTATATGTTTCTTTATTTGCAACTTCAGGAAATAAATATAGGGAAGTTCGGGTAATGTGGACCCTTCTATTTGAGTAGACCCTTTTAACATCTTCTTTAGTTGGTGCTGCCCTCGAACAGAATATATTTTAACTTCTTCCCCTCATCAACGTTAACGGGTTCAAGGCCAGTTTCTTTCATTCTTTGTGCGAGGAAGCGTTTATTTGTAATATTTACAAAAGTGGCCACTATGAAAGTTTTTCAAGCTAACAATCAATTCTTAATTTCTGCTATTGAATATTACAAATGTTGAAAAAAAACTACTAAATATATATATATAGATGCTGTTTTAATACAGTGAAGGGTTTGGTTTGATATGTGTTACATTCTGGCAGTATAAAATAATTAAACATACAAAAGAATTATATTAATGTGGACCCCCACGAGGACCTGTGTCCACTTTTCACGAATACGTATATTTTACCAGCGAGGATGCTATCTGTAAAAAACCATTCACTTAATTAATTTAACTTAATATTCTTGTAATTTTATTAAACCCATAGACCGTCGCTTTCTGCAGTTAAATGGCGTGTGAATGTTATAATCAACAGTATTTTTTTTCAAAACAATAAATAAATATCAAATTTTTTTTATTTATGAACAGTCATAAATATTTTCAGATTAATCTACGCCTGTCTATATAAATTAATACAGTAAATAAACTTAAAAATAGACTAAAAGCTAAAGTGGATCACTTTATCCGAATATGCAGCTTAAAGTAGACCTTTCTTGTAATGTAAACAATTTTATAAATTAAGAAGATGTTTGCATATTTGAATAAAATAAAAACGTTATTTCAAAGTTACAACACATTTGATAATCACTGAAATTAAACAAAATTCAAATGCCTTAATTGAAGAAAACAAATTCAAAACAGAGGTCCAAATAACCCGAAGTTCCTATATGGCAGAGATCATAACGCTATATTCTTTTATATACACCCGGTATATAATTTCTACTGCATGCTAATTTATACACCCCTTCGTATGTGTAAATAAGTATATTTTTATTTCAGTCGTGAACTACTGCTACCTTGTGATCAGAAGCCACTATTTAACTATTGTGGAAGAAGAGGGTCGTCCTGATCAACACCACTTCACATACAAGTTTTATTTATTGGGCAACTTTACGGCGGGGATTACGATCAATGTTCATTAACGTAGCATTACGTTACGTTTGAGTTTGTACAGTTTTAACAAATACACCTTCCACGAATCATATTATGATGAACGTTTGCATGGTAAGGCGCATGATGGCGCTCGTTGTTCATTGGCAAGATCAAGCTTCAACAAACGCAAACGTAACGTCATATCGTACAATCACGTGACATGGCAGTTCATGCATTTCATTTGTTTCCAGCTGATCGTTCTTGACTTTGTTGGAACCAATAAATTACAATGTTTTGATATTTTAAAATTATGTCAACATGAGGGGCGATGTGCTTATTGAGTCTGGGCGATCAACGAATTTTATAATGTGAAAGTTCCTTTGAGACTTCGTTTAATGATGCCACTATATAATTATATTTATTTTGTTTTCAAAAAGTGAAGACATTGAAAACAAAATAAATAAATTAAGTATATATGTGGTACCATAAGACGAAGTCTCAAAGGAGATAAAATGGAGACACTTTTAAAATTTTATAAAAGAATGGCGGTTCCAACATTACTATATGGATAGGGACATTGGGTATTAAACAAAGAAACCAGGAACGAAGAATAGAAACGTCAGAAATGAGGTTTCTGAGGAGTGTGGCTGGATGTACAATAACAGATCGAAAACGAAATGAAAATATACGAAGTGAAGTAAATATATTCAAACTATTAAATAGAATTGCAACAATACAGAGATGAATGGATGGACCACATCAATAGAATGGATAACAGTAAGAATTCCGAAACAGATTCTTCATTACAAACCCACTAGGACGAAGAAATGTTGGAAGACCCAGTAAAAGATGGGAAGATCAATTCTAGCATGAGATCGAAACAGACCTTAGGTCTGATCCTTGATGCTGATGAAGATGATGAAAAAAGGGGAAAAGGGAAGTTATTTGGAAAGAAATAAGAAACAATATAAGTACTGTCATAATGTGTTTATTTACCATATTCCGTCTTAACAATAAACGTCAATGAACGTTGATTACGATACGTCCACTCAAATTGTGCATTGTAGCTTGTCCTCTCAACGCAACGTAACGCAACGCAACATCAACGAACGTCATGGAAATCCTGTCATTACTCTAAATAGAGTAGACTAAGTTGTAAACCCGTAAAATCTAGGTCGAATAAGTGAAAACTGCTGTACAAAAAGCATGGAAATGGTTGTAGGCAACGTATTATAATAACGGCAGAACATATTGTGCAGAGCGAACGTAATATAAGAGCACAGATTTTATGTATGAATTCCTTGTCGTTCATAAATTCAAAATGTCATAAATTTTGAGCCGCAAATGTACAATTTTTTAAGAACAAAATATTTTCTTACAAATATTGATTGGTGGAATATTTCATAAATATTGTGTGCATTGGTCTTAGTTTCACACAGTACATAGAAGACGTGAAATGAAACAAACTTTGACCAATACTATTTTCAATAAAATATATAAATTGCTCCTGCAACGTTCTCAATTTTCCGTTGTGTAATATTAATAAAATGTATAATTATTTTGTTTTATTTAATTTATTTTTACCAATGCTGCAAGGTTTGTCTCTAGGCTGGAGGCTAAAATTTCTGGGGGATTCTTTACAACCTGAGACGCGAAAAATGTTTCAAAGTTTCAATCATACACCAGGCGCATGTGCCAATAAACTCGGAATAACCTATTAAAAAAACCGAGGTATGTATTACTATCATGGATATATTATTGAAAACATACCACCACGTTTGGGTTATAAAATGGGAAGCACTAGATTTCACTTAATATGTTACGCAGATGATGTTCTCCTTTCAGAATCTGAAGATAATTTAGAAAGATCTTTACATCAATTTATATAAATGTCAAAAATACAATATGGAAATTAACACGAATAAGAACAAAATGCTTAACAATATCAAAAGAACCAATAAGATCCACATTAGAAGAGGAAAGGACAAATTATAGAACAAGTGTCAGAATTTAATTATTTAGGTGTATTAATAACAAACACTAAACATTAATAAAAGAAGTAAAGAAACAAGCTGATAAAGCAGCACAAAAAATCAGGATATAATAAAAATTTAATTTAGCAGCACAAACACATGTCAATAGAAAGCAAAAACCCACTATGGGACAATCCATATCAAATCGGACAGAAAAAATCTCGCAATTTATTTTATAATTTTATGTATACCTAAATATAGTGAATACATTTATAAACGTATTAATACGGCAATTTAATTTTTATCATTTATAGGTTCTGTAGTTATGATGATCTAAAATATCGTAAATATCATAAACTAAAACGTTTACTAACTAATATTTCTAAAACAGTAAACAGCAAAAATTTGTTTCAAACATATTTATATAGGTAATATCATGTAGTTTAAGGTGTTATTTTTATAATTAGGATACTTTTATTTTCGGTGTCAATTTTCTGTTTATGGCGGTTTACTGCAGTACTATCAAAAAAAAAATGAAAACGAAAAAAATACAGGATACTACTCACGTAATAAGGATTAATTCCAGCAATTACCCTTTTGGATAGTTGAATAGTTCAGACAATATAAATGTTTTTTTATTCTATTTTCGTAAAAAAAAAACTCGCGTATCCACGGCGCAGCGGTTCATTTAGGACAAGGTCGCGCGGTGTTATTGAAAGAGCTTCATCAGTGCTTTTCAACTGCCATTAATCGAATAGATTTTATATGTTCTGCTTAATGGAACATTACCGTTAATTATAAAGTGGCGATAGTTTAATTCTTACGCCGTATATGTTTATTTATGGATTTTTTGCTGAAGTGAGAGTAAAGAGCTCTGTTACTTAGTTTACGTGAATTATTAAACTATTAATTTATTATTTATCACTCGGTCTGGGAACCTTGGTTCATCCAAATAAGTTTTTATTTAATTATATGATTACTATGTGAAACAAAATTTTTGGTATTAGTGGTCATGACAGCGCGGCATAAGCTCTCCATACATCCATCCCGAGCTAACGTTTTCAATTATCCCCTGTATACTGTACTTCCCCAAATCATGTATAATTTTATCTCCATCTCATCTTTGTCTTCCAACCTGGGCGTTTTCCCTCCGGTTTTCTACCAGAAGTTTCCAAGCACCTCTTTCATCCTCCATACGTGCCACATTTCCTGCCCATCGCAGCCTATGAGACTTAACTGTTTTATATTTAATCAGGCTTCCTATCAAATCATGAGCTCACCTTATGTAGTTTTCTCCATTCACTGTTGTTCATCTCTTTTGAACAAAAAGTTTCGAGAACTTTACTCTCAATACTCGTAATCTTCTTGCTTTTTAAAACAAATTATATTTTGTTACACATTTTTATTACAGTTTAAATGTAGTATTATATAATAAAACTCTTCAATCATTATTGAATAGAGGTGGTATAAATTTTATTATGTTATAATTACTAATTTCAGTCTTAAAATTACTTTTTTTCAGGTATTGTATTATACCCTTAAAACTTTGACGACATCGTATTGTTATAAGATATCACTTCCCATTATAAACCGAATGTTTTAATACTCGTACCACTTCCTACCCACACGATAATAATGCAATGTCAGCAAGTCTTCCTTAAACATCTGTTTTACATCAACACTTCTCAAGTTCGATTACATACTAGACAGTGATTTACATCAGTATGTTTAGTGCATCTCGTCATTTTAAGTGTCACAGTCAATTTTAAAATAATATCTTATTGTTTTTAACTCACACAAGTTTTGCAGATCTACAAAGACTGAATGGTGAGTTAGAAGTTAAATATAATTTTAATTATGCATATATTAGTATACAATAGTTATTAACAATATTATGTGTTAATATTAATTTTACAACTTCTTAAAGTTTTCTGGATGAGAGAATAATCGTAGAGGTAGATACATTTTGTGTTATAAAAGGAGAATAATGGGAAGATTAGACATTAAATTAAATACTAAATAATAACAATTTAGCTTATAATAAAAGCTAATATTATCGTGCATTTTAATATCATCTTAGATATGTCATGAGTAGGGGATGCAAGATCAGTAAGTGATACCAAGCCAATAAAATATATTTATACCTCTTAAATATTACTTGTAACAGCATGAAAATTGTTATAAAATTATTATCGATAGCTTAACATTACTTACAATATTCAACATCAGACATTGGTGTAGGGTACAAGTACAAAACATTACAACACATTACAAAACTTACTCTCTAGAAAATTTTTAATAGGCCTACCAGCTTGAATTCGTAGGTGCTTAGTAATTTAAATTAAACTATACATTAGCCAAAATCAGCACAAAATTAACCGCCTACTGAATATATCAAAAAAGATTGTTATATTTAATGACGTTTATTATGTAGCAAATTATTTCAAGCGCGAGATTCTCCTACGTACCATAAATTTAACGACACGGGACTCACGGATTTCCTTCCTCTTCGAGAAAAGCTACATTCAGAATTGTTACGCCTTTTAAAATGTCATTGATTCCTATCGAGTTTGAACCCGCGAACCTCGGAATCGGAGGCGTGCAAAAGTAACCACTTGTCCACGATGATGATGATGATAATGTAATAATTGTAATAATGATAATAAAAATAATATAAATGATTGATAATAACAATAAAAAATATTTATAAGTGCGCAAAGGACTATTACCAAGTAGCTCCGTGATTGTTTGTACGAGCGAGCGATCTCCACTCACGCGAAAGGTATTGCGGGCAGTCTACACATAGGAGATTTTAGGAAAAATGATTATTTTTGGTAGTTTCCTTTCAAGACTCCACTTTAATACTAATTACAAAAAAATAACTGGTGTTCAGGTAATAATGTGGCATTTTTGATTTCATAAAATTTTTGGTGAGGAAGGCTAATTGCATATTAATTGCATTTACGCCCTTCAGAAAAACGTATATATTAACATACTAATTTTCAAGCGATAGAGCATAAATCATCTATAATGTGACTATCTTTTCAAGTTGAGGGAATAGCCATACTTCAAGAAATGTATTTTATAAAAGAGAGTATTTAAAACAATACGATAAATTGACAGCTCTATTACTCTTTAATTACACCAAGCGAAGACTTGAAATTCGGTTCAGATATTCAGTATATCATGAAGTTTCACTGTAAAAAAAATCGTAAACTTTTAAAGATGTGAGTTCAATTTTCACAATTTTTTTTGCCGATTTCGTATGGAATGTCCCTTATATGATTCTCGTCACGAATTGAATAAATTATTGTTTTAATTTATTTTATGAGCCAATAAAAACAATATTTAAAGATATACGAAAAATGAAAATTGAATTACACTTTAATTTCTCGATTTTCGAAATCGTTTGGATTTTTGGGTGATTTGAAGTAAGAAAGTTTCTGAATCCCCTAAATGTTTTGTAAAGTTTTGAATCGCACAAATGTTTTTTGACACTAATTGTAAAAGTTCTACTCCTTCGAAGATCATTGTATTATACTCTAGTCGTATTTGAAAATATTTATCTAATAATCTTGATTTAACAATACTTTTTTTTCTCTTCTTGTTTCCCAACATTTTAATGCTAAGGTATGATGTGTCCAGTGTTGGGTTTCATAATTTCGGTGTAATGTTTATCCATTTCCAATTTCTGATGAAACAGTAGGCAGTTTCATGAGTTGGTTATTCCAACCTACGAAGATTTTTACATAGTTCTGTCCAGGAATAATCATCTGGATCAAGGCTGCAGATAATTACAAAAATAGTGAAGGAGTTCTCTTCATGCCACATGTTGTGTTAACATTTTGAAGATGTATTTGTATAGGATTACTGGTTCAGTTTGGGTTTAATATTCGGTAGAGCCGAATTCTCTTCTCAAGGTCGGAAGTTAATACGCTGGAGGTTAGGAAAACGCTTCAAAATCACAAAAATGTTTCTTGTAGAAATAATTGTAAATTATTCACTTCTTAAGTTCCCAGCAGATTAAGTAAATGCAGTTGGTATTATTCTTAACCGTCAATTAAAAATAAATTCTTTTCTTGAATTAAATTTTATATTTTGTCAGGAGAGCTCTAATTGCTCCTATCTTTGATGAAAGTTGTATGCAGAATGAAAAGTTTTATTCTATTATAATTTTAAAGAACATTATTACATCACACGATGTTATTTTTAATTTTTATTGGTTAATAGTTCTTTAGATATAAGGTTTAATTTGATTTGTTGAATAAGAAAGACAAATGTTTAATATCCAGTCAGTTTAGTTTACTTTCATTTAGGAATATGAAGTTATTCAGATGTTTATTATATAAAACTTTCCTCATTAGAGGATTGCCTCAAGGACAAAGTGATACAGACAATTAATTTTTGTAATTGATGAAATACATTTTGTAAATATATTTTAAAAAATTCAACTTGTAGGCCTAATTGAAGTATACATACTATAAAGTAATTTTGTAAATATGGTTTCTTAAAATTTAAATTGATCCTCTAATGGCAGCGATGGAATTCTTGAAAGATACATCCAGTCCAAATCTAAGGAATTCCAAAATTTGGCTTACAGTTAGGCCTATAATAGAGGGATTTATAATTTTGACAACAATGACTTAAAACAATGTTTAAATCATTCTTTACAAAAACGTTATCTAGTAAAATTTCTTTAATTATTATTAAGACATTTTGTTCAACAATAACTAGCAATTAATTATTTAGATGTTTTATTTATATAAGTTATATCTAAATATTAAAAAAATTTAAAATACAAAATTATTAACTTAACTTTCATATTTATTATGATATTAAAATCCTGCTATAATATTTACTTATTAACTGCAAGGAGCATACATTTCTTCTTCTTCTTCTTCTTCTTCTTCCGAATGCAGTATTGGGTGATGATGCCCGTTCTGCGACTACAAAAACTGATCTTTCCATCGGTTGAAGGGTATACATTTCTGGAATCAGCTATTCAGTTTAGAATATTTTATGAATGAAATAAAGAGATGAATCAAATTCTTTGATTAATATTCAATGTGTTCAGGTATATTAATAGATTTTTTTGCAGTATACCTTACTGCAGAGTGAGTAGGCTAATTTTAGTTGATGCTTTAGACAGCATTGTGTACCTCGATGGATTCTGTTAATTATAAGTAGGCATATTATTATTAATCACTTTTTAAAAACGTGTTAAAATTTTAAAATCCGTAGGCTACCTGATAAAACAGTCGCCCTCAACTATATTAATTTCTGTTGAAAATGTCGTTACACTATTAAAATCTAGGCCTTTCAAAGTGCATGTTTCATCTTCAGAATTTCTCATGCACGATGTTTGAAAGCCCTAGATTTTAATAGTGTGACTATTTTTACAACAGAAATTGATATAATTCATGACGACCGTTTTATCAGGTACGGATTTTAAAAGTTTAACCTCAACTGTGTCCTATCTTGAATTTTAAAAGTATAGATTTGTGTAAACATATTGGAATATGCTTAATGTAAAAATAAATGCAAAACTGTGGACAGAATATATGGTTAATTAAACATCCTAAGACAGAACTCGCAGAACTTCTGTAAGCTGCCTTCTTTAAAGCAGCTGTTCAGATTGTTAACTACCATGATTATAGCAAACGTAGAATGTCTCACGAATCGCTTCACGCACTTTAGCATGCTAGACAATAACTGACGAACATCTTAAGAAGTTGAATAATTGTGTTTGTAATTCATCACATAAAACATATAAATGTGTGTCACTGTTCAAGGGTCAGTTATGTTACTTTGCAATAGCTAAAATACTATATCAAACCACTCAGCCAACATTCATAAACAATTTCTATAAGTTTTCGGCAGAGTTATTGCTACTCTGTTACCTTTTCAAAGTTTGTAAATACAAATTTCTCCCTCGGTCTTATTTCTCTTTAAAGAGAAGTCTTAAGATAGTAAGTGGTTAGAGGAGGAGGAATGTAAACATCAATTCAATCTTCTCTCTTGTGTGAGGGTTGCTGTTGTTGATTAAAAGCAACTCAGCTTCTGGTGCTGACATAAAGGATCGTGCCGGAACGCTGTGCCGTCATTTATTTTCTGCTTAATTCAGAGGTTGGAGCATTGCTGGAGTTTAAAATAAAATTGAGCATAAAGTTTCTCTAACTCGCGAGATGCATATCCAGTGAAAGTCATGGAACAGAAGAGTATTGTAATTCTGACTTGTGTTATGAGATTCACGATTTATTTTGTTAGCTAGTATTTACATAAACTATGTCTTGACTTGGAGTATTCCTGTAAATAATTCAGGTAAATACGTTATCTTCTGGGCTGTCGATTTCATCCTTGCAGATTTAACTGAGGGTTATAAAATTGTATGTTTGGCCAAGACTTATGTGAGTAGGGGCACGCCGTAGCGTAGTGGTTAAGGCACTGAGCTACAAGCCGGAGGGTCGAGGGTTCAAGTCCCGTTGGGGTCAGGATTTTTAAACTGACCCAAACCCTCTGGCGGCACTATGGCCCTGGGGTCGACTCAGCCTCTAACGGAAATGAGTACCAGACGCTTGTTCTGGGGGTAAAGGCGGCCGTCACGCAGGGTTGACAACCCGGCTGACAAAAGTGCCGATTGTCTAGAAAAAGTGGGAGCCTTAACCTCCTACTACCCCAAGGGCCTCCGGGCCTGTTGTGGGATCACTTTACTTACTTTTACTTTACTTATGTGAGTAAATGTTCACTTACTTACATCGTAAGATATAAGTGAGGTAATAAGGTTCTGATTACACATTAAACTGTTGTCTCGCTCTCTGTAATGCCCCACAGTAGTAAAAACTACTATCTCAAGAGAATCTGGCTAGACATAATTTCCATGTAATCCCGAAAGTGTTTGAAAAATTACTTCAAAGGTGGCATGAACAGGCCATAGATCTATGAAAAGAAGAAAATAGAAAGATAAACTTTGTACTGTTAAGACAGATATTTACATTTCCTTTATTTGATATATTTCCGAGTTTAAATCTCAGTCTGCACAAGTTGTTCTGCGTAGTCATCTACGAAAAGTGGTCTGCCGAAGTGGTGCGCAAATTGAAAATAGACCATATTAATGTCATTTATAGCTCAGCGAAACACACATATTTCTTTAAATCATTTAACGACGTCTTTCCAAGTTAGCTACTCAATTTTGACTTCTATTTCATCAATATTTCTTTGACTAAAAATATTCCAGAGATTCTTAACTTTATGGAAAATACCATTAGCAAGATCTAGGAGTATGTGGGGAAATAATAATCGGATGAATCTAAGGGACCTGGATATCAAATATCTCATTATGTATATGACCTGGATCATTTAGTGTGGATAGGGACTAATGATCGACCTTATTGAATCGTCATCATCATCTTCAGGATATAGGCTCCATTGCCTGTTCCGGCTCAATACTCCATCGCTTTCTTGGTCTGCCAGGATCTCTTCTCCCTCGTGGTTTGTACCTCCAAGCCTGCTTCGGAAGTTTATTGTTATCCATTCGTTGCAGGTGTTCAGTCCACCGTTTCTGTAATTATAGATTTGATCTGTGTTTGGTATTACTCCTAGCTCTTCTCTTATAGTTTCGTTTCTTATGATCTCGTCTTGTACATCCCATAACTGCTCGTAAAATTTAATTTCTGTCGATTGAATATTCTTAATTTCGTTTTGTCTCAGGACCCAGTTCTCACTGCCGTATAATAGAATAGGGACTGCCATAATCTTGTAAAATTTCAACTGTGTTTCCTATCTCGTTTTATTTCTAAATGTTAGCCTAATAGTGCCACACATAAGTTGGTATCTGCAAAGTTTTGTTTGTACCTTATTGAATGCGGATTTAAAACTGCCATATAACATTAACCATAGAATTAGTTTCGGATTAAGTTTGCGTACCTTACGAATCCCACATAATAGTATATTACGATGCGAGGTTGGGAAGTGTTTTTACAGAATCGAGGAATATGTTTAAAAGCCGAGCGATAGCCAGGTTTTTAATTCCTGAGATTCTGTAAAACACTTCACAAATGTGCGTTGTACATTATTGTTTGCGCGATGGTGTTTACAAAATAATGAATAATAGTAAAATAATAACATCTTTGTTGGAAATATTTGCGTTCATTATAAACAATTGACTAACGTTAACAGTGTGGCAATGTTTATTAGTTGAAACTACAGGAGGCTGCGAGACCAATTTAGTAATAAAATGGCGGCAAATACGTATTTATTGTTTTATATTGTTTCAAATTAAGTTCATTTCATTTAAAATGCATTGATTTGTTTTGTATAATGTATATTAACACTATATTTTGGATATTTTTTGTATATGCATTGTATGTAGTATACATAGAGGGCAATGGTTTTCCTTCCCGCACGCGTGTTTGTAATATGTAGTATTACAGTGTAGTTATTTAGGTTGGCAACCCAGAAATGTAGGAAGTTGAACTTTCAATCATGGTCGCCATCGCTGGTAAGTATGACAAAACGCACTATCGCTCAAAAATTATTTTTTAATGAACATTTTCCTTTTGCTTATGTTGAAGTCCGTCTATGTAGAAGTGTAGAAGCGTACTACGTGATGTATCCACCCATAGTAATTCTGCCCGAGGGCAGGTCTTTCACTGCTATGTTTTGCAGCTTTACTAGGGAATTATAGGTGTAGTAGCTTCCCGTTGCTTTCCACACCGGTGATGAATGATGATGATGATAATGATAAGCATGATGATTATGGCCGGTTGATTTTCGGGGACCGTTGGGCCCTAAGCTTCCTGACATTTTTCTTACAGGTGAGGAAAAACCCCGAAAAAACCTCACCCAGGAGCCTGTCCCGACCGGGAATCGAACCCGGGCCAGCTGCGGCCCGGCCCCGTGACAGTTCAGCACGCTACCTCGAGACCATACGTGAATGATAGTAATAGTTAAATAGATGATTTAATTATAATTTGGTTTTATTAAGTGGAAGTAAATTGCAGTAATCCTACCTGTATTGGAATTTTCATACACTGCGTATATCTTGCACATATTTTTCCATTGATATGTATCTTATTAAGACAATGTTTAAGTGTTAAAATGAATCTTGACAGTTGGAATGAACATAGTGTATACTTGTTACTTATAAAGTTATGTGTACACGCCAAGTTAGAGTAATAACCACTTACAAGATTCTCTCTCTGTTTAGGATATATATATATATATATATATATATATTAAGTTGCGTGGAGTAGTTGTATCACGACATTCATTATCATGCAATCCAAACTCACATCGGCCTATACTTCAAATCTCGGCACGAGAAGCTACATGTTTGTAAAACGATATGCTTTAGAACACTCCTGTTTAATACCGTATTGTTTTATCATTAATAAACATTTAAATTGGAACTAAATGACATTACATTCCAAAATATACCTCTTAAATACGTTAATAATATAACATATAGTTAAAAATATTATAAGTGTAAAATATGTTACTCTTTGTCTAAAATACCTATTTAAAAATCTTCATCATCAATAATTATTAGAGTCATGGATTAGGTTATTGGCCTCTCCCGCTTCAGGATAGAAATGTATCCTTCCACCTCTTCTTAGGTCTTCCAGGGTCTCTTCTTCCTGTGGGTCTGTAGTTGAATAGCTTCAGAGGTAGTCTATTGTTTGGCATTCTAATTATTTTGGTATATTTGGGTGGGTTCAGTTATTGCTGGTGTGTTGAGAGCTTTACGGATATCTTCATTACGCATGTGGTCATAAAGCGTATAACCCGCTAAAGGTCTTAATAACTTTATTTCTGCAACTACTATATATTTACAGTACTAAAGTCAGTGTTATATTTGAATCTTGTAAAAAATAAGTAATAGGCCTACAAAGGTAGCTGTCCCAGGCTCTCTTGAAATAAAAGAGCTTACATTAACTAGCTCGCTGGCAGTGGCGAGATTGATGACCAGGCGGAGATAAGCTCTCTATGCTTCCCTAATATTTTCTAACAATTCTTTGTGTAATTCACCTCCTCAAATCATAGTTAATGTTACTCTCCCATCTCGTTCTTGGTCTAAGCGAGCTCTTTCCCTCTGGTACTCCTGAAACAAATTTTTTGCTTCTATTTCATCCCTCATTAGTGCCACATGGCCCGCCCATTACAGACTATGAGACAAAAATATTCTTATTACGTCTGATCATGTATCTCATTGTTTTTCTTTCAATGGTGCTACAGCCATGGCTGGCCTGGGCCTTCTCAATCTTCTCTATCCAATGCTGTTGCCAGTTCCTACCGCTCACGATTTGATGACATTCTTCCTTCACTGAGTCCATCCATCTTTTCTTAGGTTTTCCTACTGGCCGCTTCTCAAACATTTCCTCCGTCGTCAGTTTCTTAGGTATGCATTCTTTGTCCATTGTTTAAACGTCTCCGGCCCATTACATTTTTTTTTAATTTCACAAGAGTTGATAAAATCACGTTCCTTAAAAGGTCATAGATTTCCATATTATACCTCATTCTCCATCTTCCATTTTCTTTTACTGGTTCATATATCCTTCATCCTTCTCAAAATCGTTCTTTTGAAAGTGTTAATTAAATTCTCAGAGTTCTTTTTCATAGTCCAGGTACCTCATCGTTATGAAGTTTTTAAATAAATAATGGGGGTAAAGGCGCCGTCACGCAGGGCTGACAACCCGGCTGACATCAAGTGCCGATTGTCTAGAAAAAGTGGGAGCCTTAACCTCCTACTACCCCAAGGGCTCCCGAGGCCTGTAGCGGGATTACTTTACTTACTTTACTTTACTTATTTCCATTTCTTAGGATGTGTCATAGGCACATTTCACTATTTTCTTCTTGATACAGTTCACTTTTCGTCTCATCAAGATGGTATTCGGAAAATTCACACAATCATGGCAAGACTATTCGTTTGTAACAATCTAAGGATAAACACTATAGATGAGGATTACCCAATACTTACTTACTTACTTACTCACTGGCACTATCGAACCCGTAGGTTCATGGCCGCGCGGACATAAGCTCTCCATACATCCCTATCCTGAGCTAATGCTTTCCAATCATTTCCTGTATAATCTACTTCCCTCAAATCATAGTTAATGTTGTTCTCCCCCCTCATTCTTGGTCTACCAACTGGGCGTTTTCCTTCTGGCTTTCCTACAAGAAGTTTCCATGCACATCTTTCATTCCCCATACGCGCAACATGTCCTGCCCATTGCAGTCTACGGGACTTAACTGTTCTTATTATATCTGGCTTCCTATAAAGACCATGTAGTTCATTGTTATGTAGTCTTCTCCATTCACCTGTCTGTTCATCTCTCTTTGGTCCAAAAATTTTCCTAAGAACTTTATTCTCAAATACTCGTAATCTCCTTTCCTCCCTTAAAGTAAGAGTCCATGTTTCGCACCCATATAATATAACTGGTAGAATAATAGTTTTATATATTTTCAGCTTAACGTTTTTTTGAAAGGAGTTGGGACATCAAAAGTCTCTGCAATGCATAATAGCATGCATTTCCAGAATTGAGCCTATGTTTAATTTCTTTGCGCATCTCATTCCTATTTGTGATTATTGTTCCTAGGTATTTGAATTCAGCCAATTCCTCAAAATTTCCCTCATTTGTCATTAGCTGTCCATTTCCATTATATAATGTATTTCTACGTGTGACCATATATTTAGTTTTACTGATATTTACTTCCAGTCCTAATTTCTTAGTGTTACTCAATAGTGTGTGCGTGTTGGCCTTTAGTATCTCCTCGCTATCGGCGAGTAGTACCACATCATCAGCATAAACTAACAGCTTATTAATACCATTCAGTTGTAAGCCTTCCTTATTCTCTAAAGATTTAATGGCATGCTCTAGTACAAAATTAAATAGTAGAGGAGATAGTGCATCTCCTTGCTTCAACCCATTCTGGATTTCAAAAGTGTCTGAAAACTGTTTGCCTACACGCACCCTACTCTTTGAGCCATTTAGACACATTCGTATAAGTCTAACTAACTTTTTGGGAATTCCGAACTCCAGCAGGATACTATATAACTTCTCCCTCTTAATTGAATCATATGCTTTTTTGAAGTCTACATATAGTTGATGTACAGTACCATTATATTCCCATTTATTTTCTAAAATCTGTCTTATACTAAAAATCTGATCTGTTGTAGACCTGTTTCTTCTAAATGCACATTGATGATCTCTAGAATGTCATCAATATAGGGAGCAAGTCTGCTTACTAATATATTTGTTAAAATTTTGTACGAAGTTGAAAGTAATGAGATGCCCCTGTAGTTGTTGTTGCAATCAGTTTTATCTCCTTTCTTATAAATTGGTACGATAATTGATTCCTTCCATTCATCTGGAAGAGCTTCTTTTTCCCAAATCATACTAAGCAACCAGCGTATCTTGTCCATCAATTTTTCTCCCCCTGATTTTATCAGTTCTGCTGGGATCTCATCTGAACCTGATGCTTTATACATCTTCAATTTTTCAATTGCCATTTCAACCTCTAATGCACTTGGCTCTGCGACTAGCATTTCTGCTCTCTGTAACTTATCCTCCTCAATGTCCTGTTCTGTATGTACATTTAATAGCTGATTAAAATCACTTTTCCATCTGTTTAATATACTCTTGGAATCTGCAATCATATCCCCATTTTCATTCCGAATTATGTTTGTTCTAGCCTGAAACCCTTTCTTCTCTATACTAATTCCCTGATATAATTCTCTAATGTACCTATTTTTCGCATTCATTTCAAGATCATTAATCTTCTCTCTCAAATATTCCCTCTTTTTACTCTTAGTAACTTGGTGGTTTCCCGTCTAACACTACCCAATTGCTCTAAATTTACCTCATTTGGCTCGTGTAACCATTTCATTTTTCCTAGCTTTCTTTTCTTTACAATGACGGCACATTCCTCATCAAACCATTTCTTGTTTTGCCTCTTTTTTAAACAACCAATGCTTTCTGATGCTGACAATTTAATAGTATCTCTTATAGCTCCCATTCTTTATTTATATCAGTTTCTTCTTCGTTTGCCACATTGTCATCTGAAGATTCCAGTACTTCAAATCTATTAGAAATTTTGATTTGGTATTCTTGCCGCATTTCATCATTTTTCAAGTTTTTTAATTCATATTTTACTGAATCATCTTTAGCGTTTGTTCCTCTCATAAGCGATAGCCGTTGTCTGATTTTCACTCTGACCAGATGATGATCTGAATTGCAGTCTGTCCCTCTAACTGATCTAACATCAATGATGCTACTGTGCCAGCGTTTATCCACTAATACATGATCTATCTGTATTTAATACACAATTGATCTTCTTGGTGATACAATATTAAAATATATATACAGTCAATATGCCCATTTCACCAATAAATGTTTAAAATGGTCAACAAGTTTCTACAGCCAAGCTGTCATTCTCAAGACCAGATATTCAGTCAATATCTGGTCTTGAGAATGACAGCTTGGCTGTAGAAACTTGTTGACCATTTTAAACATTTATTGGTGAAATGGGCATATTGACTGTATATATATTTTAATGATCTATCTGGTTCCGAGTTTCTCCATCTGGGGACGTCCAGGTGTATTTATGAATATCCTTATGCTGAAATGTTGTGCTCTTAACAATGAGATTCTTTGATGTGGCAAATGTGACTAATCTAACCCCGTTGTCGTTACTATCTTCATGAAGACTGAATTTGCCTATTGTTGGGTTGAATATATCTTCCTGCCCCACTTTTGCATTAAAATCTCCTAAGACAATTTTCATATGATATCGTGAAAGGCTATCAAATAAGCATTCTAATTCTTCATAGAACTCATCCTTGATCTTGTCATCTTTATCTTCTGTGGGGGCATGTACATTTACAATTATAAAATCATGTCGTTTACCCTTTAGAATTATGTATGATATCCTATCACTAACAAACTTAATATCTCGGATAGCGGATAGGATCCTCCTTCTGACTAAAAAACCCGTTCCAAATGCAGGTCTTTCTGCACCCCCATAGTATAATGCAAAGCTTCCTGATTCCTGACTACCTTCTCCTGGCCACCTAACTTCCTGTAAAGCGACTATATCCAAGGGCGATTTATCCAATTCCCGCGTTAATATCTCTAGTGCCCCGCTATTGTATAAAGTCCTAACATTCCATGTTCCTAGGAACATGTCCCTGTGTTTGAGCCTTTGGCATGGGTTCCCTGAAGTAGTCCCCGCCCGGAGAACCGAATGGGGGACTATTTGACATCCGGAAAATTTTACCCCAGTAGAACCCATGTCCGCATTTCTTGACGGTTGTATTTTTACGGTGAAAGATCGTCACTCTTTCGACCAAGGTACTTATTTCGTCTGGCTTATCACCTTCGACCAGTCCGGCATGGGTAACCCTATCGGCAGCAATGCTACCGCCGGCATAGCTCTCAGGATCATTTAAGCACACAAGCCACTCCACCACGACAAGGTAAAGATACCATGGAGGGGAGGATTACCCAATTTATATACTAATTTGAACATCCGATATATTACCGTGACTTTTTTTATCTAAAAAACACAGGTGAAGAAAAGTGTATAAATCAGCAAACTGGAACATTCAGTCTCAATATTAAACACTATTTTTTAGTAACTACCATATTTTTCTCGAATAGAAGTGGAGCTATCGTAAGTTATTTTTCGGCGTATTGTATTGTAAATTCATTTTCGTTTTCCTTTCCATAAAATAAATAATATTATATTTAATCCAGCAAGTGAATCGCGCGATGGACAATAAAATAAATATAAATAAATATTGAAATTTACATGGTTATCATCTACTGATAAAGGCATATACAGTAAAAGCTCCTTATTCGCGGGGGATATGTTCGGCAAAAATGACGCGAATACAGAAACAGCGAATGTGGAATCGTAATTTGTATGGATATCTAGGGGATACGTTCCAAGTTTCCAGAACAAAATAAAAATTATCATGGTAAATTCAATTAATGAGAGATTTTGAACAATTTCTATTAATTATTATTGTCAGGCTTAGGCAAGGGGTTAAAGAAGTTAGTAATTTTTCCTGTTTTGCCGCTTTTAAAAGATCTTCCAATCTCAAACGACTCGCCAACGCAAATAAACGGTCAAGCATTTATGTTTTTACTTTAAGCGGCAACACTACTTTTTTTTTTTTTTTTCGTTTCGGAACTAATTTTCTTTTCTTTTACTCGACATTATAAATTGGCAATAAAGCAGAAGAGACACGTGTTATTCAATCAAAATTATTGCAACGAATGATAAGTTGAAACAATAAAAACACCGATCGTGGTGAGGGCGGCATTTATAACGGACATAGTGGCGCGTGAAATATGACAGCTGTGGCTTTTAACTATGAAACTTTAGGCTTAGTGATAATAAGATTTATTTTACTTTGATATTAATTTGTCCATTTAGTATGAATCGCCCTTCGTGTAAAAGCCGCCTTGGCACGTGTCTGCAGTAAAAAAAGTTGCCGATGCGTTAATAAAAGGTACTGATCCTTTTATTATACCGACTGGATCCAAGAATAAAGAATGTTTTTAGCCGCGAATACAGGAACTGTGTTGCAATGTTTTAACCCGCGAATAAGGAGCTTTTACTGCACTAACGATAACACAGCTCTACAAAAAAAAATGTTGCTCTGGATATCTCAACTAATTTATATTTTTCAAGTGCACAGTTTACGAATATATTCATGAAAGTGCTGAATGTGCTCTAGTTTTTATGATTTTTGCGTATCTTATATCTTAAACAGTAACGGCTCGTTACTAATAACATGTATGTTACCAGTCATGATTTGATTTCTGCGCATTTTTTCGTGTATACAAACATAATGTGATCCCCTCTCTCACACCCTTCACTCCGCACATAGGCCGTGATCTCATTTATTTGACAAAATTAAAGTACTTACGACGTGCATCTGGATATGATAAAACAATTCGTCAAAGCGTTGGTCAAGGAAGGAAAATGTTTCAAATACATTTGTAGAAAATTTCCTAAGCTCAGTAGGCTATGTAAAAGTTAAAAGGTGAAATATTTGATGGTCCTCAAATTCGGCAATTGATGAAAGATGCAAACTTATCAAAGTTATGACTGTTCCGGAAAGTGAAGCTTGGGAGGGTTTTGTATTTCCTAGGTAACTATAAAGCACCAAATTATAAAGAAATTGTGCAAAACATGTTGATAAGCTTCAAGATTCTGGGAGCAAATATGAGTATAAAATTACACTTTCTCCATAGTCACCTGGATAGATTTCCGGATAATTTAGGAAATTATAGCGACGAACAGGGAGTGCGCTTTCACTAGGATCTAAAAGTAATGGAGGAAAGATATCAGGGTAGATGGGACCGTCATATGATGGCAGATTACTGCATACTAATTTTTCAAAAAAACAATTGACATCATAAATATATCTGTTATATTGTTTTTCATATTTTCCTATTTTTGTAGTGTAAAATGAAAATAAAGTTTTGAAAAAACAGAGCAAATCTTTCAAAATCATTGATACTTTTATGAATTGTGAGCATAAATATATCCGAAATTAATCTTATATCAAGGGCAACAAAACCACTGTTGACCAGTGTAATTTAACCTATGCATTTTTCAAACACCCCATATAGATCGATATATATAATTCACTTCACATGTTTATGAAGTGTTTAATCTCAACACCTCACAGCTTACAGATTCACCCTACCTCTCTGTGTATCTTGCTCTTGCCCACTAATGGGTAGGGTGTGTGTTAACGTATGCTTCAGGAAAGAGTCGTGTCAAAATGTCACGCCCAACGCATCAAGTTTCCTGTACTTGAGAAAGGAACGAGGGGAGCATGTCTTGTATAATAACTTGTGCCAAGGAGTGAAATCATGAACAGAGTTTCTGCAAGGGTCCAATTATAGCGTCGCAACTTCTTTCGTGTCAAGTTGTCTTCTTTCACAATACTGACCATTTGTTCATAATTTGTTGACGCATTTTCTAACTTTTCCAAGTTTTGTTTTGTCAATTCATCATCTAAAAACAAATGTTTTATTACATTTTTTGTTCTTCGATTTCCCCGTCTATAAAGAATAAAAAAATGAACAAGTTCAAACTCTCGACCTATTTTTAGACGTTACTTAAATGAGACATATGAAAGTTAGCATTTATATTAAACTCTTTATTCAAAGAAATTGCTTAATAATTAATCAAACAGTAATTTGTTCCATGTTGTATATATTCTGTAAAATTACTGTGCATATTTGAATTGGGCTCGATTTAAAATCTCTCCAAATCCTCTTCATATCTTAACGTTACTGACTTATTCTAAGCTCCAAACAAAACATTATTTTGCCCAGTGCTATACATAATAATTAATTACATAATTTAATAGTAGCAGGTTTTCGTTATCAGAAACAGAGTTAATCTTACGGATTATTTTATTTGCCCATAATACTATACAGCATTTTTATATTATCGCTGTTATTATTTCCTGTGTGTTACATCTACTAAGATAATGAAATATTATCAATTGAAGTACGTCATCGAACGCAAATGTTACTGGGTGTATTGATATAGTAAGCTTATATAGAAAACGTCTTAATATTGTGACATTTTAATTATACCTATTATCTGTTGATTTAACACCTTGCACTTGTTTACAACATATGGTAGTTCCTCATTGCTTTAGCTTATGTGGTAATCCGAATATAAAGTAATGTACTAGGTGATGTTAAAATGTGTTTTTTTTCACCAGATACGTATTTATTATCCACCGCTGCGGTCTCGAGGTAGCATGCTGCCTTGCCACGCAGCTGGCCCGGGTTCGATCCCGGTCGGGACAAGCTTCCTGGGTGAGGTTTTTTCGGGTTTTTCCTCACCTGTAAGACAAATGTCAGGACGTTCAGGGCCAAACGGTCCCCGAAAATCATCCGCCTTCATCATCATCCTTATCATTATTATCACCATCCTTCACCGGTGTGGAAAGCAACGGGAAGCTACCACACCTACAATTCCCTAGTAAAGCTGCAAAGCATAGCATGAAAATGCTATGATTGCAGTGAAAGACCTGCTCTCGGGCAGAATTACTATGGATGGACATGTTTATTTATGTCAATTCTTCTTATCATCATTCAGTTTAGCGATCCCGAAAAATATTAATTCGATACTAATATCGGTAATTTCCAGTTATGTATGTTTATGTCATCCTTTTTCTCCCTCAGGAAGCGATATGATTCTCTTACCTGGTCAGGATCTTTTCCATATTTTAAGTCATATGTGTACAAGTGTATTAGTTGAAATTGCTCCAGATGTACGAGTTATGCTGGATGTAAGTATATACACACATAAATCCAGAAATGTATGCATATGTGGTGTGTGTATGATGAATGTATGCCATTCAATTTATTGTTATTTGAGTTAATATACTGGATGTAAATACCCGTAAATTATATATCTCCTTAATAAATGTAATACAACCATTGAATTGAACATTTATTATTGTTTTACGGGTATTTAACGATTTCACGCTTTTATATTGTTTGTTAAAAATACATGATATTTATTTATAGTCAATGAAATATACGCTTTATGTCACTAATTACGGTAAATCAACTTGAAATGAGGATAACTTCATATGCAAACTAGATTGATTTCTGAAACATGTCTGCCTCTTTTTTGTAAGATAGAAGAATTTGTTTCTTAAAGTCCACCGCTGTAAATTCTACGTGAAAATATTGTCACCCAATCTTCGATTTTTATTTTCAATTAAATTTATCTTCAGCTGTAATGTGGTTATTGACAAATTACTTGGATCAGGGGTTTCACATGTTGTTGTCGTGTCTCCCCTCAACTGTTAAAATCTGAACACACCTACCCTGTCAAACGTGAAATATACCAACAAAGAAACCTGTGTGTCCATAAAAGAAATACTATTACTGTTGTAAAATATGTTTAATATATTAATTACTAATTGCCCTGTGTTACTCAGTATTTATTTATTCCAATCTGCTTGACACCATTGAGTAGAAGTACCTTCACAATAGTTACATGACCTGAAATACCGCAGAGAAATTGCATCTCTGAATGTACACCAAGTGGAGATGACATGTCACTGACAATTGAAAAAAAAGCAGAATTATTATTATTATTATTATTATTATTATTATTATTATTATTATTATTATTATTATTATTATTATGCACTTGTATCGTAGAGGACTTATGACAGTGGAAGCGAAGGAAGCGAAATAACCAAATATCCCATTCGTAAAAATTAAGGGACCGTATTTCGATAAAAGTTTGTTTGTGCAAAATTAACTATATCTGCTATTTTGCATGTTTATTTATAATGTGTATAGGCGCTATAAAATATAATTTTTAGAATTTCTTTTCAAAATTCACGCCGCAGCCCATGAAAAACCTCGGCGTCTCCCCAGGGGGGCGGGACGCACAACTTTAAAACCTCTGAGTTAGTTCAAATTTCACACCGAAAGTTGTACTCTTCATCAACCGAAACTTGTCCTTCACATAGGCCTTACTTTTGCACTCGATGTCATCTGGTCTTACAAGCAATGTGGTTCATGTCTCTATTATAATGAAACAACTTTACTATTTAAATCTATAATGATTTTAAAATAAAGGATAGTTATTTTGGATATGCATGTCTTAAGATCGATTGCTAATATGTCCATTGTCCCGCGCTGTAGCCGAGTGGTTAAGACAAGAAGCCTTGGCGCAGAGCTATGGGACTTGCGCTGGTTCAATTTCCCATGGGGAAAGACATTTTCTCATGGAATTTCAGCCAGTATGGGACCGGTGTCCACCCAGCATCGTGAGGCATTTGGGTAGCACATTAAGTAGCGACTCCAGGTTGAGAAGACCAGTTATAACGGATGGGGCCCCGACATGCTGACCACAAATCACCCCTACACTTGCTAGATGATCGTCTACCTCTGTGATTAACATGTGGATGTGAGGCCAGCTGTCGGATGGTAGGCCAAGGGCCTTCCAGGCCTGTCGCGCTTGGAGGAGAATATAACCATGTGCATTGTTATTTTCAGTTATATATCTTAAGATACCGTACAGTGGATAAATGCAACTGTATTTACGGTTATGAATCCCGTTGCTGCTTTCCTGCTTTTAATGTTTATAATTAGTATAGTGTATATCTATATTTGTCAAATATTTATTTGTATTTGTGCTGGTTGAGTGGAAGAGAGGGCCTTATGGCCTTAACTCTGCCAGAATAAATAAAGTATTATTATTATTATTATTATTATTATTATTATTATTATTATTATTATTATTATTATTATTATTATTATTATTATTACACTGCTCAAAACAATTAGAGGAACACTATGAAATATGCAAATATTTTTTCATTGGATAAAGGTACAAACATGAAATTAATAAAGTACATTATTTGTGGTTATTTATTTATTATTTATTGCTCATGTCAGTAAAAACAAATGAATAACGCTGACAATTAACTTTTCAAATAATTCCACTATGTAAGCAATTGAATCTTGTGCTTATTTTTCGAAGTTAAACACTCGTTATATAGAGTTAGTATCGTGTATGGCCTCCACGATATTCGATGACACTTTGGCACCTTCATGGCATGCTCACAATAAGATTCTGGATTTCCTCTTGCGGGATATTCTCCCATTCCTCCTTCAGAGCATCTCCAAGTTGCTGCAGAGTTTGTGGAGCTTGATATCGGTTCCTAACCTTCCTGTCTAGAAGATCCCACAAGTGTTCAATGGGTTGAGGTCTGGGCTGACCGCTGGCCACTCCATTACATCAATTTCATTCCTCCTCAGGAAATACCTGGTGACAGCCGCAGAATTTGCCCTGGCATTATCCTGCATAAACAGAAATCCAGGGCCTACTCCAATGGCAGCAGGTACTACATGCTCTTCCAGAACGTGCTCGATATACCGGACAGCATTCAGTCGCTGGGGAACAAGTACAAGGTCCGTACGATTGTTGTACATAACTCTGGCCCACACCATTATGGAACCTCCTCCGAATCTATCAATTTCCTGTACAGGCTCTGCAGAAAATCTTTCTCCTGGCCGTCCCCACACCCTCAATCGACCATCACAACGTGTAAGACGATACCTGGATTCGTCCGAGAAGAGCACAGACTCCCACTGGTTCAGGTTCCAATCACCATGGTTTCAGCATACGTACATCTTGCTGCCTTATGCCCATTTGTTAAGCGTGGCTTTTAACGGGCCTTTTTGTACGAATATTCTCTTTCCTTAATCTGTTCCTTATGGTTTGGTCTGAAACCTGGATTCCAGAAGCCATATGAAGGTCATTCTGCAGGTCTTTTTCAGTTTTTGTACGCTGTCAAAGAGCAAAAAGAACAACGTATCTGTCATCCTGGGGGCTTGTTTTAAATTTACGGCGCTGGCCACGTCTTCTACAGTACTGACCTGTCTCTCTGTGCCTGTTGCGTAACCTGGACACCACGGAAGGAGAACCCCAAGCCCTCTAGCCACTTGTCGCAGAGATTGACCTTGTAAAAGATGTAGAGCATGATACACTTCAAACTCATTTAAATGCCTCATTTTGTCAGAGACATCAATAAACAAGGCAATAATCAACATTCGTCACTATAGCAACATCAGGAAGCTTACCAATTAGAAGTGGCCAGTGCCTTCCAAAATAAAAAATTCTCTATATTTGTTATTTGAGGTAATTTCTCTGTATTTAGGCCATGGATCTTTAAAATTTGTATCCAATGATTAAAATTAATAATTCAATTTGCATATTGTCCAACTTTCAGCATCACAGCTTTAAAAAACAATTACTTATTCAATTGATTACAAGTGTTCCTCTAATTGTTTTGAGCAGTGTATTATAATAACACTGGTCAACACGATTTTTGTCTCATGAGTACCAATAGTTAGGCTATACTTCTTGCAGTTTTTGTCGTGTTTTTAAAATATGTATACATTCGGAATTTCTCCATCGCCCACAGTTTTTTATTTCAGTTTCAATTAATGGATTTAAATAATTATTTTTAATAAACGTTTTTTCGTCCATTTGTCTATGTAAAATAAAACGGGGAACACTTTCATCAGGGATTTCAGCTATGTAAAAGAGATATCAAAGCAAATGGAATCATGATATGCTGCCCGATTATTGTTGGACCATCAAGAGGGATGCTCCACAGGCGAAATATAGCAGAACATCGTCATTTCTTACTTTCTAGGTGAGACCGAATGTTCGAATATTGTGTAGTAACAAATGTATAAAATTTTAAAGTGTGTGAAATGATAAATTCCTGTCTCTCGGAAACCTTGCGTGATGGAGAAAAACCGATATCATATTTGAATTCAGGAGACAAAAATACTATCA